>NHTK01000704.1:0-10968 GCA_002938355.1 Panaeolus cyanescens
TATATTAGTAGCTTGTAAGTTATTTTATGATTCAGAATATTCTGCGGGGGCAAAATTTGACAATGTAAGGTTTATTATTTGTTGAGAGAAAAACGGCCGTCTGTAGTAGATGGAATATACTCGAGCTCGTAGTGATCAAAAGTGTTCGTAATACCACGAACACTTTTGATCACTACGAGTACCAATGGGGAAGGGGTTGACCAAGCCCTCACCAAACCCCCATCAAGCCCTGACCAAACCTCGACCAAGGGCTTCATGATCTTTTGAGTACGTATCACAACCAACTGTATTCTAACACGCATTACAGGTCATGAAACCTTCGAATTTCCGACAAAATTTACCGTCATATGATGATGTTGCACTTTGGCCGCGAACTGGGCGCACCGTGACAGTGGGTGCTGACTTGCTGTGATATCGATGGCATATCATAATAATTCAAAATCCAGACATATCCTCTTAGATCTTCCGTGGTTGAAGTATTTACAATTCACCGCCGCGGACTTAAAATGGCGAGCGCCAATCACGCTGATGCCCACGGTGATAAGATGGAATTGGAGTTGCCGGAGCACAATGCATTGCGTGCCCCGTTTCTAATGGTCTGAGGGCAAGCATATAAATGATTATATGAGAAAAAAAATTGTCCAGATTTATATACGTATATATGAATGTCTCTTTACAAGAAAGAAGAGTTAAGATAGATATATTACAAAAGATACACATAATAGACGGATAGGATCGAAAAAACTGTACATACATACAAAACTGATTATTGTTTATTTTTTACTCTAGTTCCCTTTGCACACGCCACATTCCGACAAGAAGGCCTCCTTCTTCTCCTTCACCAACTTGTCGACATTGTTGACAAAGTCTGTGATAATAGCGTCGTCGAAATTGATGTACAGCGACCCCGCGAAATTAAGCACATCTGAATTGCTTCGACTGAGAGAGACGCTCAATCTCCGGGTCTTCACAATACACTCAGCTGTTACTTCCACCTTGACTTCAATGCTGGGGAATGGCGCATTTATAATGAGTCCCAAGTTGCAGTCTGGTACACCAAGGTGAGCTTGGCTGTTCTCCGACATATACCAGGTAACGGAGTCCTCCGCTGGATCGTCGCAAGTCGCCTGAATAAATCCATATATTGGAATAGTGTCCTCCCTCTGGACTCCGACCTCCAGATCAGTCCCTGCTACGCCGGGCAAAACTGACACGTAAAGCTTTCCAGAAGCACCAAGTACCCACTTCCTTTTCGTCTTGTCGAACTTATCCTTGACTGGTTGATATTCCACGACCTTGAGTTTATCAGGTACCAGCGGGTTCTCACTGTCTGGATCCGGATGCGGAGTTGGCTGAAGGCAAGTTACCTTGATTTTGAGGTTGACGCAGCGGGGTTTCCTGCGGTTGTCTCCAGTCATCTGGGTTGAAATGCCAAGGCCTATTCCATATTCCTTATGGCCAAGACACTCCAGGCGACGAGCAATCACGGTGAGCCCCATTTGCTGCCTCTCGGAAAGTGATGTGCTCTGGGCAATAATGGTTCTTGACGTTTTATCGAGCTCACTTGAGTTCCATTGGCTGGGCGGCGGTGTCAGGAGACGGTTTTGTAAGGAGCTGTACTCCTTGCTGCTCCAAAATTTTTTTGTTGTGTTCATTAGCTCCATCGTGCTTTTGAATAGAATCTCTCGTCTCTTCGGGCAACATTCTTGAGTTATTGTTGGAATCTAGTAAGCCAGAGAAGGTTCACAATATCAAATCAGGAAAAATGATTCGTAGGTGAGAAAATTCAAAACGCTTACCACGCAAGTATACGTAACACATGTGTTTGTGATCCCAGCGAGGTATTTTCTCCAATGCATTGGATAGGCGACCGTGATTTGGTGGACGAGACCCCCAAGCATGTTATTGATCTGATTGAGGTATGTCATTATAGCTTCGCAGTCTGTGGCAAGAATCTTTGTTGCGATCACTTTCTGTAGGGTTTGGAAGACGTGAACATTTGCCATGGCGCCTCTTTTATGAACGATGAGAGCTGTAGATTGAATTGACAATAAGCATACAAGACGCATAGCGGATAGCAACAGGAAAAAGATGTCGCATACCACTAAGTCTATCACTTATAATTTTCATTTGCTCGTCCTTTCCAGTTACATTTTGAATTACTGTGGGCAAACCTGGACCGCCGCCTTGGAATTCAAATCGATCAGGTTGTGCAATCAACTGCAATGATTAAATTTCCACTGGTGAGTTCTGTTCCTCGTTCATACGAAGTGACTGGATCGGACTTACTGCATGGTGTCGGTTAATAAAAGATTCAAATCCCAGTTGATTTGTCATGATGAGCCTCATCATTTCCTTGAGGAGACGTATAAGTGCTGCCTTTTCTCCAGCAGGCATTTTGTCCTGTTGGTCCTTGTCATAGCTACGATTGCTGATGATGTATTGGTCAATCCGCCTCATCATGTGTGATAACGAAATCACAATCTGGAAGCTTTTGTCGATAGTTCGAATAAGACTTGTACACATAGTACGAGCTCGGTCAACTCCAGCATTGGAGAGATTATTCAGCCTGTAGGTCTAGTGGTTAGCCACCGTTATTCTCGAATGGAAGAACACGCATTGAAACTGTAGATACGTACTCGCCTTGGTTATCCAAAACCACTTCTATCAAGTCCTTGCAGCTGCGCTGAACCTTGAGACTGACATTGGTAACATCATTCTGAAGATTGCGAGTGTCTTGAGACTTAATACTTCCTGAATCATCATGGTCAGGAGACGTGGTATTCGTGGCCTGCTTTGCTAAATCGTCCCAGACACTGAAGAACGGATTACTCTCAGCTGAGAGTTCGACATCAGAGCATGTTCGCCTTGTATTATATGTATCGACGTCGGAAGTGCTTACCAATTGATAGATTGAAATTGGGTGAGGAGGTGTTCATGGAGTACGAAGGGGTAGTGTAAAATGGCTCGAAAACGACTCTCAGAGGACATGATATTTTAAAGCTAGAAGCATATACGTAAGGTGAATGCATGCCATTTTTGTTTTCTTTATGCTTGTCACGTATGTACGTACATGGTTGGTTGTGTCGTTGTCAAGAAATAAAATCTTGGAATAAAGGCATGCGACGTTTGCCATTGTACCCAATTTGTAGAGTGGTAAGTACCAATTGTCTTTTTTTATATATAGGTATCAAGATGCTGTATAGGCCTTGTTCTTGTCGAACAAAAGCAACTGCCAGTAACATACATAACAATAAACCGGAACTCGGAGTGTTGAATCATAGTGTGGCATTGGTTAACGGAACGGGATAATCTCACACACTGGCAGCTTCTGAGATTCATTCCCAATTCCGCAATTTGGATTCTCAGGCTATGGGAACGGAATCTGCCGCTGCCGTTTCAACTTGTTCGAATATTTGTTCATAAGCCTTCTGACTAGTACAACCTTGCAAGTCCGCTCGCTGTTCTGCCTTTAAAAATGTCGACATCTACAAGTATCGATAGTACAACGAGTCTTGCTACTGCGGTTCTAACGTACAATCCACTACCAATTCCCGTAGCTGTGACGGAGGTCATGAAAACACTGTCCCCGTTCATCAATTCAGACAATGGGTGAGTAATCCATCCAATTTCCAGTCAAACAACCAATGAATCAGTCATTCTCTAGCTTGGATGGAGACATTAACCAATCGATTAAAGATATCAGGGAACGCTTCGTACAAGCCGTTCGCCATATGTGCCTGATGGTCAAACATACAACCCTTTCCCTCACTATGCTGACTTCCACTTTGGAAATTGCAAACACCGAACCCCATCCATTGTCGATAGCCAACGTTCTCCGTCTTGTAGCAGAGAGCTTCTTGGCTGGTAATGCTTGTGCTACAGACGCACATGAGCAATATACCATTTTAAGAACGGATGTCGAAAGTGTGCGTCACCTTGTTCCGTTCTGTCAGATCATTGACCAACACCCCATTTCTTGGAATTGTAGCAATTTGACCTTCTTGAGCAGAAGTTCGGCGAGGAATGCATAATTGATGTCTCTGGAAGTAGTAAGTATGATTTCGATTCAGGGTGCTACGAAACTGAGTTCAATCATTGATATCAATGTAGGTAATACCATGAAAAGCACTTTAAAAGATTTCCGTGGTACTATCGTTTTACATCTCAAAGAGAGCGAAAAGGTCTCATTGACTACCGTGGATATCCTGACGGGGATCAATAAGCTCTTTCGAACATTCCTAGAAGATGACAGCTTCTCTCTGAAGGACCCTCTTACAAAAGTACCTCTCTTCTCCTTGAATATGTTCCCTACATGGAAGGGGTTGAGAGATCGATTTAATATCTTCCAGTCTAAGGTATGTAGATCGAATTTCAGAGATTTATGTCGTTCTAAATACTCATAAAAGTTGCCTCGTAGCTAATTGGGCCCATGGTGACATTCAAAATGGGTTACGTTTTGGATGCTTTTGAATCCACTCATGAACAGGACGAAGACAGAAAAGCGCGCATGGAAAAACTGCCTGCGGTACAGATAAAACTGCAAGGAGTGGACCCAATCTTAGACGCAGCTGGCCCGTCCCCTCAACTACCTCGACCACTTGAGCTGATTTCAGCGGTCATTCCTAAAACCTCAGGGGCATGTGTCATAGCCTTCGAGCAATCTGACAAATCCCCACAGGTCAGTGGTACGACTGGAATTCGCGTGGTCATTTCCATTCCCGTCCCTCAACGGGGTTCTGGCCTCACACGTGTCCGCATCAATGCTATCGCTGAAGTCCAGTCATCATCCCCAGATTCGTCAACCTGTGTTCTAGACAACAAATCAACGACTGTTACCCAAATCGTTCAGGATCCTATCTTCGCGCCAACAAATTGCAGACCAATATTCAGCACCAGGCAACCCTCAAAATCGACACTTCAGTGGTCACTGTCTCGATCATTGCTCCGTCGGCTCAGATGGAAATCCGCCCCTTTACTCCCAACCAAATTGGCGCTTTCTTTTGACATTGAGCACAACACTCGTGTCAACCTGCAGTTAAATGTAGTGTTTACCTTTCATCGAGGCATATTTCGTACCAGATCCTCGCACATCGTCAGTACGCAGGTGCCCGTGGACACAACTTCGCCCGCTTCCAATCCAATGGCAACTCCTCCGACAAACAATACCAACACTAGTGTGGTGGTGCCTACGGATACGATTAGCGAATGTGGCAGTCGGAGCCCAGGGCAAATTTCTTTGGTCGATAAGCAGTCTCAAGATGACTCTCATCTGCTGTCCCCTGAAATTGGAGTAATTCGAGCATAAGGCTTAAAAAGCCGTACCCTTATATCACAGCACATATCGATATGAGTACCCTAAATATGTTGTACAATATAATTGCACTTGTCCTTTTGACAAGAGCTAAATTTGAACCCACGGAGTCTTCTGACAGCCAAACGCCCTTAACCTTTCCATTACTAGTCGGCTTCTAGACCGATGTTCACAACGCTTCGAAACAGAACTTGACCAATTGGTCCAATTTCATGCTGCATTCATGTTGTTTCCATCATCAATTGAGGTACATATTCTTGACCATACTATGAGTAGCAACACCGAAAAGGTTACACCCAACATGCCGACTACCGCAACCTTGCCGAGACAATAAACAAGGGTACGAAACATTATCACCGCCGTCGTTACTCCAAAATTAAATTAAACAAGTACAAGGCACTGTACAGGGTGGGCATTTCAAGTTGTCTGTTACAGTGATTTGGTGACAGTGATTGTGTCAATGGGCAGGACCGGCGATGTATCTGGGCTTATTGACTGTTTCCATGATCTTATGAGATGAGTGGCCGTCATGTATTAATTATTCACGATTTGATGCTACATGCCAATGCTGAAACGCGGACTGAGGTCCTGTGGCCCTTGTTTCGAAAATGATAAGAGGTACCATCTTAGTTGATTTCCAAGTTCACTTACTTTGAACACTACATTTCCGGGCGAAGCCCAAGTTTGCCAAGGTCTTGTGCTCAACCCACGCAGGGAATTCAATATTTTATTATCAACCCGGCCAATTCTTGACTGTTTTTATAGGTATGTAACTGCTATGAGTCGACAAGCCAGTCGTTTCGAACGCATTCCATCTAGTTCTGTGGGTGTCGAAGCATTCGTCGATCATCGAAGCCTGGCAGACGAAGGAAGCCTGCGGGGTTTGAAATCCTGAAATCCGCGCTTAGCACCAGCGTCAATCAAACGCTGCCTATCCAATCGTGATCGGGGATAGGGGCTCACCTCGTCATGTCTTCGAGAGTACAGAGGACGCTTCTAGTATTTTGAAAATACCCCTACTTTACCGAAGGATATTGAATATCTCGATTAGGTTGACACCCAAGTATTGGACACCTGGGACAGGTAACACGTTAGTCGACAATTCCTAATGAAAGTAAAAATATGAAAAGTAGTCACGAATACCTCCGGGCAATGCAACACGTATGCTTATGTTGGATAAATTTGAGAGCACTTAGCGTGTTAGACACCAATGCGGTATTGCATACGGTGACGCTTAATTGATGACATTTGCACTTTGGTCCAATGGGTCGCGTAAACTTGAAAAGCCGCTCTAAGTCTGGAGGACATTTATATTTTATAAGCTAATTGAAGCATATATAAAGTGATACATACCGTCTTTATTTCCTTTACGCCTCAAATCAACCTCGAATCCTCTATGTTTTCTTGGCCATTGTGTATGTAAGTACATGGCTGGTATGGGTTGTCTTCTCCTTGTTGTGACATTGTCAAGAATAAAATGTGGGACCCAAGGCAATGTCAAAGCAATGGTCAACGTTTGGCATTGTACCCAATGCGTAGAGTGGTAAGGAGCAATTGTCTTTTTTTAATATAGGTTTTGTTCATGTCGAACAAAAGCAACAATAAGCAGGGTCTTGGAGCGATGCGTTCCACAGCATGACATTGATGGACGGTTTCTTACAGTTTCGGGACTGCATACCAATTGCTTAAGTCCTGGTACTAGTACTAATCTTACAATTCCAAATTCCGCCATGGGAACGGTCCGAACGGAACCTGCCGCGGCGGTTTCGACATGTTCGAATCCATGTTCACCAAATCTTTTTACAAGTCTCCTCACTGTTCTGCCTTCAAATATGTCGACATCTCCAAGTGTTGATAGTATAACGAATTTCATTACTGCCGTCCGAACATACAATCCACTACCATTTCCCGTAGCTGTGACGGAGGTCATGAAAACACTGTCGCCATTCATCAATTCAGACAATGGGTGAGTGATCCATCCAATTTCCAGTCAAACGGCTAATGAATCAGCCATTCTCTAGCTTGGATGACGACATAAACCAATCAATAAAAGATATCGAGGAACGATTCGTACAAGCCGTTCGCCATATGTGCCTCATGGTCAAACATACAGTCCATTCTGTCACTATGCTGTGTTCCATTTTGGCAGTTTCAAACACCAAACCCCATCCATTGTCTACAGCTAACGTTCTCCGTCTTGTAGCAGAAGGCCTCTTAGCTGGTAATGCTTGTGCTACAGATGCACATGTGCAATATACCGTTTTGAGAACGGATGTCGAAAGTGTGCGTCACCTTGTTCCGTTCTGTCAGAGCATTAACCGATCCATTTCTTGAGATTATAGAAATTTGATCTTTTCGAGCAGAAGTTTGGCGAGGACTCCGTAATTAATGTCTCTGGAAATAGTACGTATGATTTTTTGATGATTTTGCTCCACCGTGCCGCAAAACTGACTTCAATCATTGATATAGGTAATACCATAAAGAGCACTTTGAAAGTTTTGCGTGATACTATAGTTCTGCATCTGAAAGAGAGCGAAAAGGTCTCATTGGCTACCGTGGATCTCCTGACCGGGATTAACAAGCTCCTTCAAACATTTCTAGAGGATGACAGCTTCTCCCTAAAGAACCCTCTTACAAATGCACCTCTCTTCTCCTTAGATATGTTTCCTACATGGAAGGGGTTGAGAGAGCACTTTATTACCTTCCAGGCCAAGGCATGTAGACCAATTTCATCCATGCCTGTTGTTCTAGATACTCACCAAAAGTACCTCATAGCTTCTTGGGCCTCTGGTGACATTCAAAATGGGTAACGTTTTGGATGCTTTGGAATCCACTCGTGAGCGGGAGGAGGACAGAAAAGCGCGAATGGAAAAAATGCCTGAAGTACAGATAAGACTGCAAGGGATGGACCCGATCTCAGACGCCCCTGGCCTGTCTCCTCAACCATCTCGACCACTTGAGCTAATTTCAGCCGACATTCCTAAGACGTCGGGAGCATGTGTCATAGCCTTTGAACGATCTGACAACTCCCCACAGGTCAGTGGTACTACTGGAATCCGTGTGGTTATTTCCATACCCGTCCCTCAACGGGGTTCCGGCCTCACAGGTGTCCGCATCAATGCTATCGCTGAAGCCCAATCATCGTCCCCAGATTCGCCATCCTGTGTTCTAAGCAACAAATCAACGACTGCTGCGCAAATAGTTCAGGATCCAATCTTCGAGCCAACAAATTGCAGACTGATATTCAGCACCAGGCAGCCCTCGAAAACGACACTGCAGTGGTTACTGTCTCGATCATTGCTCCGTCGTCTCAGATGGAAGTCCGCCCCTTTACTCCCAACCAAGTTGGCACTTTCTTTTGACGTTGAACACAACGCTCCTGTGAACCTACAGCTAAGTGTAGTGTTTACTTTTAGTCGAGGCATATTTCGCACCAGGTCCCTGCACATCGTCAATACGCAGGTCCCCGTGTACCCACGTTCGCCCACTTCAAGTTCCAATCCAACGACGACACCTAAGGCAAAGAATATGGCCACAAATGCGGTGGAACCTACGGATACCAGCAACGAATCTGACAGTTCCAATTTCCTTGGTTGACCAACAGTCTCAAGATGACTCATCTGTCGGTTTCCTGAATGCGATGGAATTCGAGCATAAGGTTTAAAAGCCGTACCCTTATATCAGAGCACGTGATATCGATATCAGTAACCTAAGTATGTTGTACAATATCATTGAACTTGTCCTTTGAATGGGGCTAAAATTGAACATAGGGAGTCTTGTGGGATCTAAACGTCCTTAATTTTTCCATTGCTAGTCGGGTTATGGACAGATGTTTACAACGCTTCAAAACAGAACTTCATCAATTCCGTGCTGCATCCATGTAGTTTCCATCATCAATTGAGGTGCATATTGTTGACCATACTATGAGCAGCAGCACCCAACAGATTACACCCCACTTGGCGACTACCGCGACCTTGCCGACACAATAAACAAGGGACGAAACATTATTACTGCCGTCGTTACTCCCAAATTTAAATTGAACAAGTACAAGACACTGTACAGGGTGGGCGATTGTGTGTTACAGAGATGGGTTTCTTGACTGTTTCCAGGATATCATAAGTTACCGTCATGTATTAATTTAATATTTTACCATCAATTCGGACGATTATTGACTGTTATGGGTTTGTAACTGCTACGAGTCGACAAGCCAGCCGTTTCGAACCCATTCCGCCTAGTTCTGTGGGTTTCGAAGCATTCGTCGATCATCGAAGCTGGCAGACGAAGGAAGCCTGCGGGGTTTGAAATCCTGAAATCCGCGCTTAGCACGAGCGTCAATCAAACGCTGCCTATCCGATCGTGATCGCGGAATAGGGGCTCTCACCTCGTACTTGCAGACAATTCACATTATGTCTTCGAGAATACCGAAGACGCTTCTAGTATTTCATAAAGACCGCTAATTTGGAGGAGTGTTGAATATACCAATTTGCTTGACAACCGAAGCATTGGACACTTGGGTCAGTCAAGCACGTGGGTCGNGAGCGTCAATCAAACGCTGCCTATCCGATCGTGATCGCGGAATAGGGGCTCTCACCTCGTACTTGCAGACAATTCACATTATGTCTTCGAGAATACCGAAGACGCTTCTAGTATTTCATAAAGACCGCTAATTTGGAGGAGTGTTGAATATACCAATTTGCTTGACAACCGAAGCATTGGACACTTGGGTCAGTCAAGCACGTGGGTCGACAATTCCTAACGAAGGCGAAAATGTTATCCTAGAATATGAAAAATAATAACGAACGATACAAACACCTCAAGGGAAAGGCAACGTGTTTCATTCTTATGTTGCATAGGCTTCAGAACGCTTGGCGTGTTAGACACCAACGCTTGCATAGGATGACGCTTAATTGATGACGTTGCACATTGGTGCAAAGGTGTACCGTCTGGCAAACGGTTTTTGAGAGCCAAGATTAAGGGAGGAGCTATCGCGAGACCTATTATCATAGAAAAATTAGACAGTGATACTCTGACCCCATAAATATTACTTACCCCTTTTTTCTATTCGACTTCAACACAGGCAAAGCGAAAAAAAGGCCTTCAAAGTTCACAGGTACCAGATTGTGATTGAAAAGTCCCTGAACTAAGGGAAAACACGAGGAGTGACTCGCGCAGAAAAAAGGTTGATCGGAGCGCGCTGCATATGAGAAAACAGACAATTAGAAGAAGAAAAAACAAAGAGAAGGGCACGGGCATTAAGTGAGCTGACATGGGTGCCACGCGAAGAAGGAAGTTTGCGAGGGAGTCTGGAAGTCAAAGAAAACAGTCAGACCTCCGAGATTCCAAGAGGAGATCCCTGAAGCTGCATGAATCCTAGAAGGAGATCTGCTTCTCTTATTGGGTGTCCAAGTGTGAAGCTCTGCAATTGTTCTTGGGGGTTTCGCAGCCTAACCTGACGAAAAAATGTCAGAACATGACCCGGAAGGTAAATTGCACTTCGCATAGGAAAACACGAGGAAGGCCTGTTTCGTTTTAGCTTGCCACTCCGTATTGGCTTTCATAGGCCAATGCGAGATGTGCTTTGCAGGACTGGTCAGTCACGATGATGAGGGTCAATAAATTGCATTGGCGTATCAGATCGTGGTTTTTCTTGAATC
>NHTK01000705.1:0-22470 GCA_002938355.1 Panaeolus cyanescens
GACTACGATTAGATTAGAACATTAAATAATATCATATAATCATCTATTAATATTACATTTCAAATTTAATAACAAGCCTTAGCAGGCCATAGCTAAGTCTAGCTAAGTCTCATGTTACCAAGAAAGAAATATGTCAAAGGAAATGTCGATCAACAATGACCGGGAAGATGAAGGGAAGATGAAGGGAAGATGAAGGGAAGAGGGTCAGGAAGAGGCTTAGGAAGATAAGTAATCTTCCGGCCTGGGAATATATCTTTTTGCCCGCAGTGNAAGTCTAGCTAAGTCTCATGTTACCAAGAAAGAAATATGTCAAAGGAAATGTCGATCAACAATGACCGGGAAGATGAAGGGAAGATGAAGGGAAGATGAAGGGAAGAGGGTCAGGAAGAGGCTTAGGAAGATAAGTAATCTTCCGGCCTGGGAATATATCTTTTTGCCCGCAGTGTCTAGGCGTCATTTTACCGGTATTTATAGGCTCTGGAAACACACCCAAAGTCCGTCTTGCTTTACAAGTGGGCAGCCTGTTGTCTGTGCTCTGGCGTCATGGAGTATTCAATATCTTTTGTCAGTTGATGCTAATGACTTCCACAATTAGACTATAGTGAATTTAAGGAGGCATCCGACATTTCAAATCTGTGACGTCTCTAAGGATGGTGACTAGTACGAGCTATGATGACAGACAGAAATTGTCCTCGAACGTCATCATACCTCAATATTACACCCTCGGTCATGCTTTTTCTGACTGATTGCCTGCAGCCAGACCTTCACTACATTCAAGCCATTCATTTCTCGATTGTCATCAGCGCTTTAGCGCCCGCCACACCAAGTTGGGCATCGCCGTATCATTCGCGTTGTAGTTGACCTCGTGCTGTAATCATTTTTACAGCACAATCCACATATAAATACGAGGTGCGAAGAGGTCATTTCAACAACACACAGTTGTACCCAACAATCTCAGTGTTTATATCTCAAAATGGTCAGTTCAGACCCATCAATTAGCCCATTCGTCATTACTGATGTTTTGCGTTTCAGTCCGGCTCTTCTGGTCTCATCAGCTTTGAAGCTCCCGCCACCCTCGGCTCTGCCCTCGATGTTGTAGGTGTATTGTTAACCGGTTTTGTAACAATAACAGCTAACACACCACAAGGAGGAAACCACCAGCTTCGAGCAAATCACCAAGGTCGACATGACCAATGCCACCGAGGAGGAAATGAAGGAACTCGAAGAACTCGTTGGCACCGAATCCATCGAAGTCACCTTCGAGACTCTCGAAGAGAAGGACGTCGAAACCCAAGGCACCCGCTTCAGGTTCTGGTTCACCCGCTGCTGCCGCCGCTACGTCTTCTCTGGCTCGTTCTGCCAATGCGTCCCGTGCCTCAGGTGCTGCGTCCGTGTTCACTTCAGGAACATTTGCCAGCTCCGTGGATGCCACTTTGTTCGTGGTGTGATTGGCCCCTGCCGCCGTATCCGGCTCCGCCTTTCCAACGGTGTTGTTATCATCGGCCGTACCAACCGCAACCTCTGCCGCACCTACTGCGTCTCTGGCCGTGGCCGCTGGAGCTGTGGCTGCTAAGCGCTCATTTCCATATTGGCAGCGCCAATGCAGCGTGAGTCTTACCCTCTTTACTCTCCCCTCAACAAGCCCTCAAGGCGCTAATATTTAGGCACCGACTTCCGGATACATCAAGGACCTCCAGCTCTCTTTCCGTAGCCGTTAGATAATCCTCGTTCAAGTTGTATTCTTTTGTAACAATACATATGGACCTTTCATCAGTATTCTGGTGCGATCTTCATGTTCAGATATCAATGACATTTCAAAATTGAGAATCACCACGAAACACTCGGGAACATCCCACAATGTATTGTAAGCAACAACTATATATCGCGTATATACCTCTTCACAACGTCAACGAGGGGTATAAGATCAACATCACTATCAAATATACTCGCATGGTCAAGACAAGGATTAAATAACACCTCCAAAATGCCTTCATCGCCACCAGTTTCTAGCCCTTCTGAAGGCCCTTCCCTCCCACTACCATTGGCATCATCACGGATAGTCGCCTCGTCATCGAGCTCCAGCGGCCTATCGATCATAATACGCACTTCTCTCTCTTCATCATCCACCGAGTAATCCTCTACCTCTCTGATCGCACCCTCCCGGTCCACTCTTCCAATCCACCTCTCAACCCATTCCTCGCTCTGCGTCAGATGATGTCGTACAGATTCAGCCGGCACGATTTGATCCAATCCTGCGAGTACAACAGCCACCTTCCGATGTTTGCCACACTGTCGGTGACGAATTGGGTTTGGAGCAAGCGATGAAGATGAAGGGTATGGAGCCGAAGATGCGACTGAGCCATAATACGGCCTATCTCGCGCAGCTTCTTGACCACCACCATTCCTTGTATTTCTCAAAAGGATCGCCAAGTCATCTCTCCAAAGTCCGCCTTCAGACCAGAAAAAGCTCCTGAAAAGCGTTCTAGCAACGTCGGGATCCCGACTCGCAAAATACCAGAGCTGCCAGGCTGAGGGAGCGGAATACCATGCGCCGTTGCATTTTGGGGTGACAGGAAGAGGACGTGGCGTGTTTATGTATGAAGGAATACTTTGGCTGCCGCTTTGAGTAGACGTGATCGTAGCTTGCGTGTTCAAGGAGGGTGGTCTATGATACGTCTGGGCGTGAGATGGGAGTGAAGGTCGATGAGTTCGGTTTGAGGCAGCGTTGGCATATGGGGTGCACTCTATGGCGTTACAAATGGTGTTGTGACACTTGGGGCATACTGTGTGAGGATCACGATAGAGAAAGTTGTACGCCACTGCTGGGTGCGAGAGAAGGATAGGAATGGGGTCGATTAAAACGAAATGCGAGATCCGCGACGCGAAGGAATCCAGCATTGGGTCATACATTGGTTGGGGTTGCGTTGATGGGGCAGGTTTAGTAGCAGGGACAGGGGTCGGTGATTCTGTGGTTGACTCTGAAAGAATGATACGGTCAACGTATTCACGGATGATCCAGCCTGCGATAAAGGTGCCATAGGAATGACCTGCTAGAACAATGCTATTCCATCCTGCCTTGTTCTCTCTGATTGCGGATTCGAGTAAGGACTGAGAAGTTTCATCGTCCACAGCAGATGATGGATAGGTTTCCGTTCCTACATGGGTAGAAGAATCGCTCTGAATGAACTCTACAATACGCTTGAGGGCATGCAGAATGTCGGGCCGGGGAGGCACAGTCTTAGGAGTGATATGCATGCTAATCGGGAGGAGCTCAGGGATAATGACGCCGACATCTCGGTCTTCTCCTTGGGTGATAGAGGTAAAGAAAGATATATAGGGAAATAATCCAATCTGAAAATTATCATTAGCCTGACGCTTCATGAATTCAACAAAGCACGTACGCCAATGCCATGAAGAAATATTAGGGGATGTTTGGTGAGAGAAGTATGAGGACGATACCAGAAAGGCATTTTAACACCTTGTGGAGCTTTGCGTGATAGCAGCAGATAAAGGACGGGGCGAGGTGGAAAAGAGGCTGTATATCCTGGTTCAGAAGGAGTATAATGCCTGAATCCAAGTAAAAATAAACGAGTAGATGTATACGTATCCACGAATGCTACAATCTGCATAGAATTAGCCTACAAATTGCATGGACAGGAGTGAATGCTAACCAAGTACCACAACAGAGGCCTGTGTAAGGCCAAGACCGGATCTAGCGATACCCTTATGCTCCGAAGTTTGGAAGCAGGGTCATCTAAAAACGTTATACCTGATGCTTCTTCCAAAAGGCTGATGTACTCTTCCAGTTCATCGCTAACATCTTGAGATGTAAACTGTCCGTCAACGGAGAATAAAGCCCAAGCGAGCCAGTCCCGTACGTCGCGACGGCGCGCTTTAGAGCCGTGGTTTGGGGGTAAAAACCAGCAACTAGGGTAAGGCGAATGGGGTGATGCGGTGTAAAATCCTGTAGTTAAGCACTGTCGTACGATTCTCCGCCTTTGTTCCCGTGTTAAGTTGGGTGGTAGGTAAGCAGGTGGCTGCGCAATGTAACGTGTCAACGACGGTCCCTTTCGTGACAACACTGTGTATACGAACCTGTTGAAGTTTTCGATGTCTTGGAAGAAAAACTAAACCATAGAATAGCGTCTCAGAGATACAGTATAATGCCAAGGGCCAGTATAGCAGTCGATGAATAACAGAGCCAGCAATGAGATACAGCAGACTGAGTGGAGTGACCAGCCGTAGACTCGTAATTCCAGCCTGGATTTTGATATAATCCTGAAAGGTGTTACCTATCATGACGAGAGGTTGTCAGTTCCCAGAAAGATTCAAGTTAACGCTAGGGGTTGCAGGTTGAACAGGGTCTACAAACGACCATGGTGGGCGGAGCTAAGCCGCACATACCGCCAATGATATCATCAAAGACATTTAAGCGGAGTTTCGGAGATTAAATTACTTTCGGCCATGGCCGTGAGCACTGACTCGTGCAGCGCAGCTGGGGCAACCCTGTACCTCATGCAATGGTGCTACCTTTTCTAAACCTGCCATTTTCCCAAATGAATTGAGTGGCTTATTACGACCGAGATGCTGTGCCCAGACATGAGTCAAGGTCCAACGTATAAAAGCGCAGGTTTCGTATTCAGAGTGCCAGTGCTTGCTGGACCCCCCCATTCTCACTGACTCATGTCCAAGCAACAAACCACGACTTCGTATGACAATATTGTAATTGAGGAGTATGATGTTGGGGTCTACCGACTGAAAGTCGCGCGCCGGAAACGACAACCACGAGATTTTTTGCTTCTTGTAAAATGGCCGCAACTCGTCGAGAACTTGACAGAGGCAAAGGAAATGGCTTCGGATATATTTCGATTTATGGGCGACATCTACAGGATTTCCCCCCTCAAGTTCACTGGAGTTGTAGGGGGACATGCATGGAACTATATCGAGATACCGTTTAATATGTACCTTCGTTCCCTGTTGCTCGAGGCGGTGAGTAGCAACTTCGATCCTCTATCCAGCCTTATAAATTTTACTCAACACTCGTGTAGATCGAGACTCGCTTGAAGACAGGTGAAAACAATGACTGGCGCATCCTTTCTTCCCTATCACTCTTTGTGCTTAGCTCAACACTGACAGCAGCGGTGTACTGGGCGTTGTGGGTTTTGCTTTCATTGGGTAATCTATAAAACGATGATGACGTTTCACTTTTTCACTTCAGTTTTTCCAAAAGAAACCTGTTTTTAGAGCAAATTTCCAGACACTTTCAGTTACATTTGTTAAAAGGTATTTTCTTGCCAATTTTTTCCCTTGTCTAGAGCATTACTTACGCTCTTGACTACCAGAATCGCTAGGTGACGATCTAGCTACCGCAAACGGTACGATTTTGTCACTGAATTCTGGTCTCGATATATAACTTACAAGACATCGTATTATAGCGAAGAGTGGGCATGAGGTTGTGGCAGCAAACGAGGCCAAAAATCAATTCAATCTCCTAGTTATGTTCCTTGGCAACGTCCTGGGACTTTCAGGGCGAATGGCTTTGATTTTTGAAGCCTGCAGACGAGTGGGTGACCCAGTGCTCGTGGTGATCGCATTGATTATGCCCATCATGATGTCCATGATGGGGGGAGCGAGTGCCTACACATCGAGTATGAATTCTGTGGACTCTTGTCATGATATTGACGATCCTGACATTACTTTGAAGAATGCATCGCTTACAATAACAACGAGCCTGACAAACGCATGAAATCGTTGACGAAGATGTCCGAACAGGCGTATAGGCAGGACGTCATTCTCGGGGGCATAGCGGACTGGGTAGTATCAGGTAGGCCCACCTTTCTCTTGTGTAAATCCTCCGAGCCTTTAAATTATAATTAACACAAGTTTAGAGTTCAAGAAGGCGTTCGAAGCACGTGGAGGCGTGCTTTCAGCGGACCATCCATTCAGGGACTGGAACTCGTCGAACCGAAACTTAAAATTGAATTTGTTCAACGCAGTAGCGACTGTCCTTCCCATGGTCAGAACCACATGCATTCTACACTTTCTCGCTGATACTGACGTATTCTACGCAGCTCTACCTGGCCCTCAAAGTGATAAACAACCCTACAGACATATCTCTCGTATCCATGACCATTCTGGTTGAATCATCAACCGGTCTTATTGAGATGGCGAAGTCACCGTTAATCAGTCCCCTTCGACTGCGAGTCGCGGTTGAGGGTATTCGAAGAATATACTATGGCACAAGACCCACATATAAAAAAATGATGTCTGGTGCCCTGCCCTATCCCGTTCCTAACAGTACTGGAAATGACGGAGAAGCTGAAATTGGAACTTCGGAGAAGGGGATGAAGTTCGAGCTGAGGTATGTGCGTTTTATAAATGCGATCGAAAACACAACTTACTGGTATCACACCACGCGTGCTTTATCTATAGCAATGTGTCCTTCAGCTACCCAAGCAGCCGTTCCACGCAACCAGCGCTGGACAACGTGTCTTTCACGATCAAACCAGGGCAGCTTATTATACTTGTAGGCAAAAATGGGAGCGGCAAATCGACTCTGGTCCGCATTCTATCCAGACTTTACGATCAGACATCTGGGGAGGTACTCATCGACGACAGATCTTCCAGCGCTTATCACCTCGGTGACTTGAAGCGCTCCATAGCACTCCTGAGTCAAGATAACCTGATGTATCCGTTCTCCCTTGGTGAGAATATTGGCCTTGGGAACCCGGAGAAGTGTACGGACCACGAACGTATTCAAACTGCAGCAGAGCGAGGTGGAGCATCGGGCTTCATTGCGAAGCTGAAGCAAGGATTTGATACGAACCTCGATCCCAAGGTGAAGACGCTGTCGCTAAACTTGCACAAGGACCCCGATCATCCTCTGGCAAAGGAGTTGAACGCGATACAGAAGAAAATCGAGATATCAGGGGGCGAGAAGCAAAGGGTGGTTGCGTAAGTATAGCCACTTGTGGTGTGGAATATGGTGGCGAGACGCTCACGTTTCTGTATGGTTATATATAGGTCCCGAACGTTTATGAGATTGGAGTTGTCAGGTATCAAGTTTGTGGCAGTGGATGAGCCCACCTCGGCTCTAGATGCTGATGGGGAGCTCCACTTGTTCAAGCAATTGTTGGCTCGAAGGGAAGGAAAGACGATGGTGTTTGTTACGCATCGCTTTGGACATCTGACAAAACACGCTGATCTTATACTGTGAGTCTCATACTATTCCTGAGAGATCTGGCGTCGAATTCTAATATCGTTGATTGTAGATGCATGAAAGAAGGAAGATTGGTGGAATCAGGATCACATGAGGAGCTCATGAAAGTGGACGGAGAATACGCAACGTTATATAACACTCAAGCGGCCGCGTATTCCATTTGACTTTAGAACGAAATTAGTCAGTCTAGATATGTATATTTTCGGTTTGGACATTGTATAATATCGTCAGTGAAAGCATTACACCGAACTGGGTGTGCAATGACATTTACACTATCTTGAGCTGGAGGGAATATCGTTTATTCTTGAGATGCGCAGCCCCTCGCACATGCGGCAGAAATCGAAGACCAAGCTTTTTGGGGTGGCTTGAGGCACGATCGCGAATGAGTCAAAAATAGAAACACTGTTGATAACGCACTACGATCTGAGAATCCACCTGGCCATTGGGAACGAGCTCCACTTATAACATCGATACGACACCATCGCACATTCTGTAATGTGCATTAAATTTGAATTGTGGCTTCAATTTCGAAAGGTCATTCAGATAAGGACCAATGCTCAGAAATAACTTGATATATATAATGTAAGGTGAGATAATGATACTAGACACGAAAACCTATGGAAAATTATAAACCAAAACCCGCTCCTTAGACAGGGGACGCGCATCCAAACGATGTGGCAGAGCCCGCAATTTGGAAGATGAATACAATGGACTTTCCTGCACCCCACATTCCTGAGGAGAATAAGAGGTTAGGTTAAATTTGGTTTCAAAACGACGATTTTTTGCGGATCATACCTAAGCAAGCCATAGCTGTACCGCCCAAGAAAATAACGAGGTTGAACAGTTTGAAGAAGACACGACCAGAGAAGAGGCCCTGCACAAACTATGTTAGGAACAGTCGGATTTCGTGAGTTATTATCACGTACCCTCCTCCAGCGCGACCAGTCCCTCCAGGTATCAATTCGTCCCTGAGGACCGCTGTTAGGGACGTGTGGTTGATCCTCCGACATTGCATCCGTAATGACATCATAGGCCAGACGGAGAAGGGGAGGGAAGGTGTAGGTAAATTGCATGATGGCGATGGCGGCAATGAGTCCGGTGATGGTCTGCACCTGGGGAATAGCAGAGCCAACAACGAAAGCTAAAATATTCCCGTCAGAATTAATTTCTATAACGATGTGGTAGGAAGATATGTACCAAGACTCCAGTACAAGAAGACAAGGACTGTCAAACCAGTTAGTTGAAAGGCCTATTGCCACATAGTGTATCATGGTATGTTCTTACTGGACCAAATCATGCGTCCGCGGGTGGACAACAGAGGGGGACCTCCCATCCATTTCTGGATAATGTTGATATAGACGACCTCTACAGCGGCACAATGCAGAAGGTTAAAGCTGTGGACCGAATCGTAAATGGGACAGACTCAACTGATTCCGATATTGCCGTATAGACCAGCAGCGATGATACCTGTAATCAGAGAGATGACATTGCCTACATATCCCACAAGTTGACACGATGAGAATTGGAATAAAAATAGAACGCAGCAATCAGACGTACCAACGGTTTGCCAGGCAAACTTTGACACCCCTTGATAGGCCAGGGGAAGGGTAAACTGTCCTTGGAATGCCTTTAGAGAAAGCGAGCCACGCTGAGATCCGATTATACATAGCAAGGGAAAGAATCAAACATACGTAGACGAAGCATCCATAAAGCAGATATGCCGTGAAAATAACCATTTGTGCACATGCCTGAGTGAACGCTCAGCCAAACCTGCGTCAGTAGGTTGTGGGACGACTACGCACCATTCCTTTCCAGAAGTCCATCGGGCGTCTCATTTCGGCCATCTGCATGAATGGTGAATATTGGCATTGTGGGTTGAAGCGAGAACCAATATAATCGCACCATTTCGGGGAAAATCATCGCACCGCCATAGGCGAAGACCTATCATATACAATTAGCGGGTGGCCATTCATGTCGGTAAGACAGGATCGTACCATGTTCATGATACCATTGACCTAGAAGCCGACGAGGTTAGAGGATGGATTTTGAGTGATGGGGGGTCGAGACACACCTTTTGGAATAACTCAAGTTTACCGAAAGCCTGGGTAGTGACAGGTCCTGGTTCAACTCCAAGCGACGATTGAGCCGCGGCGAAATTTGGCGGACTGTGTGAAATGAATCCCATAGACATGAAGATGAGCAAAAGGTTAAGCCTGGGGTGGAGCGTGCTTGTTTCAGCGAAATGCAAGGTTGAAAACAGCAATAGACCTCACCAGACAGCGCTATTTGCCATCCATGAGTAGTTCTGACAAGAGCAGAGACGGTCTCAGAAATGACAGCGAGAGAGTTAGGTAAAGGGTCTGACCTTCAATGTGCGAACTTGCCCGATTCCAAAACCCACGATGGTCCAAATGAGGATGCAGACAGAGAAGCACAACTGTGATGATTGTGCTCAGCTGATGAAGTAAAAATAGTCGCGGCTAGGTACCGACCTTAGCCTTGGAAATTTGCGACAACGACTGTCCGTTCGCCAAACAAATGGTAGCAACCTAGTGTGTATTATGTTGAGGAGAGGATTTGGCAGGTTTAGAGCGACATAGACAACGCACGTTTATGAGAAGCTGGATACTCTGCATAACGTTGACGACATGCCCTGCCCAAGGACCGAAGATTCTTTCAGCAATATCGGCGTATGACTGCAACGGATAACGGGGCGAGTCCAATCGGATGAACAATCGCCAGAGAAGAAGACCCGTATAGAAAGCCATCCCACCCACTGTTACGTTTGTGCGTTGTTAGTTAAAATGCAAGCGATACGGAAAGTCACATTTCAACTCACTAACGGTGTAAAGAATGACACCTATTCATTCAGGAAGCAACTGTCAGAAAAATATGGCCAATATAATTTCGGAAATCAGAACTCGCCTGGAACCCAACCGACTTGGGATATAGCGAAAGGCGCGTTGAATGGTCCCAAGATGTCGGTGGTAATAAGGTAGAACACCATTGCCCATGAAGCTAATCGAAGGGCGCGAGATGCATTAGCACGCTCCTCTTCTGTGATGGTCATTTCGCTCCCAGCCTGGGCGTTTTCGCCGTCAATGTTGACGTTAGGTCCCTTGTGTGCCGAGAGTTGGTGGAACCAGTGGTTCGTTCGACTGGATGTCTCTATTTTGGCAGCTCGGTCTTCCTCGGCACGCTGGATGGCAGCATAGTGCAGATAGTCCTCGAAGACGACCTCGGTGGAGCCTAGAGCGGAACCAGAGGAGACTGATTTGCCTTCGCTCTGCTTTTCTATCGATTTGGCGTCCATCTGCTGCTTCTCCGACAAGTGGGCGATGTTGGGAGTTTGCGATGCCATGGCTGCTGTCGTGCCGTAGACGAGGAAGGAAAAAAACCCTCTTTATGAACCTTCCTCACATATGTACCTTTTATCGTGCGCGTTGGGGGTTTGCACACACACTGTCCGTCTATTAATAGATGAACTAATTCAATATTAGAACTCGGCTTGCCGATGTTTTTGACGTGGGCACGGGTTCAACGTTTTGTCATACAGAATGGGATCCGTTTCCTGGGACCGCAGCGCATTAGGTCCACCGTCGTTGATGGGCGTCAGAGAATGGGGGAAACGTACTGAATTAGAGGTACACTTCGCCGTCATTACTACAGGAGTCGGATGTGTTTCCAGCGGATGCTCCGTGGAGTAATATATGGCCAAGTCAACGAAGAAATGGACAAGTCTCCAAAATGCCCTAAAAATTAGTCCATAGGGTTCCCATGAGTAAAAGATTCCCTGCGCTACCGTTTTAGCACTGCATCCTTCTGATTTCGGTAGGACTTCCAGAGATAACAAATCGGTGCTTTGTCGAGATTTAGTGAATCTATAAACAAGACTTCCATTGAGATGTACCGCATGTACCTGGGATCCTGGACAAGGAAGAGAATACGGAGCGCGAGGAAATTGATGAAGTTCGGGAAATTTGTGTTTGTCCACCTTGGGTCCCTGTGTGTATTTGCCATTGGCATTTAGGTGACCTGCCAACTACCAGGAACAGGATAAGTACTGCGTCAGATAATTATATCTGTAATGTATCCGGCAAATAGACGTCCAGGTAAAACACAGTTTCTTCAAAAATGAATTTCCGGTCATATGTTTCAAAGGTTGACAGGCAAACTTACCTACCGACAGACTTTTTTTTGTGAGCCATATGTGAAATGAAATAGCGACAGCTCCTTTTGCCTTCACCGAATACTGATGGGCGGTGAAGTTTAATTTCAAGACACGTACGGGGATGAGAAATGCGTACCTTACGCTGACAGAAGCAGCGATCCGAAGCAAGAGGCACTCTACATTGAACGAACGTGCGGTATTCAAGGAGGTCTCAGTATGATTTCCTGGTATTTGTGCCACGTTCTGTACTAGTCCAGAACAACGGGCAAGATGCATGATAAAACGCAATGGTCTGACAGAAATAGATTACGATGGGGGGTTCAAATCTTCAAGTTCCATGACTACACCACTAAATCAACGCTAGGACCTACCTTCAATCGCATGAGGCGAGATTTCAAAGATTACGGTGAATTTAAATTGGAGATGAGTGTGTCTTCATCTTCTGGTCATTCTGGAGAAGTTTTGAATCCAAATGGCAGGCCTCGTCTCGTTTGTTCATAAAGTCTCTGAGCCAACCATTGTTTGTTTTAGTCCCAAGCAAAGTGCTTTGGATGGCCTCCTGATACAAGGATGTTCCTTACCATATAAGCTATCCATGTTACCTATATCAATAGGTCATCTTGGAAAATCGGAAGAGCAACAGCGGGGACGTGAACGAGTTGTGGTCAAAAGGTCAAATTGTGCTGTGACCGCTCGAGCCAAGTCGGCAAGCTCCAGAGCTCCGCTTCAATTTCGTACTCCGCAGGTCTCATCAGTTTTCGTCCGCGCTCGTCCCCCAGCCCATTTCCGGTTTTAAAAATTATCGACTTTGACTCGACTCGATGTACTCTAGTTATCCCGTTTACCTTGGATGTTGAACTTGACTCGCATTTTTTAATTATATTTCCAAATTTTTAAATGACACATTGAGTTTGGTGATACATTTCGACGAGAAGCGCTACCTTTGATACATGAATGAACGGCTGTAATCGATCGATAACTCGGGGTGAAAAGCGGGAACAAGAAAATAGTTATAACCTGAATCAGTGTAGTCGCTCCTAGTCAGAAAATGTCTGCCGCACAAAAAAGTACCCAGACAACTGAAATTTGAACCAGTGCCATGAACTTTAGCGCTTCGCGCATCGCATTATGGAAACGTCAAGTAACAGTTATCGAGTGTAACCCTGCATATCGTAAACGCACGAGACTGTACTTACTCAAGTACCTAAGTACTAAGATAAAGGTACAATCATTGTCAATCAATTGCACCGCAGTCATCCACAGCGTCTGATGTCACATCTGGAAGCGCTCCAACCGATACTTTTGAGACATGTTGTGAGCAACTGGCTCACAAATACGAACGCTTGACCATCAATCTGATTACTGAGTTACGTCAAGTGAGTGCCACCTGAGTGCCACTTGAGGCTCCTCGACTATGGAGAATGGCAAAGAATTAAAAAAAAGCGTTTTATTTTTGGGTCCAAAAATACAACATAAAATAAAATTACAATGCCATAGATATGTTCATAGCCGCCTCAACACGCATGGTCGACGTGTCTAATTAACGCTGAACCATCCACCCCTCCATCCTCCCGCGTCGCTGATTTGATGTAAGCCTAGACCTTCGTCTGCGACACCGACCCCATAGTCATACGCCTCACCACTGCCCTCCCACCATGTGCCATCGTTGAGGCGGCCCAGTGCGCTCCATACGCAAAGAACTGCAAACTCATAATGATCCCCACCACGAAGAACACAACAGTCACGCCTTGTGGCCACGCACGGAACGACACGATTCCGAGGAAGCCCATGAGCGAGACTGCTGATATAAACATGCACAGGGCGGGTGTGCGCGCTGAGAGGGAAAAGAAGAAATATGATCCGAAGACATCTTTTGCGCGTTCCTAGAAGAGTACAAAGGTGGGTTAGTGTAAGGATTGGGAGCTTGATGTTAATGAGACTAACTTTGAAGGTTTGGAGATCTATCCAGTTGTATCGTAGCAGGAACCAGGCATCGCATGCGATACCTAGTCCTGACGCGACACTGCTGGCTGCGATTGCGCTGCGGGCATAGTTGTCTACTTCGAATGTCGAATCGGAAGATATTGAAAATACTGCCGTATCAACACTAGAAGAGTAAAATGTGATGAGTGAGAGGTACAATTGATGCTTCATAATAAACGTACGCAGCCAATGCCACGAGCTGGAAGGAAAATAGTCAGAATATATCTTGAGTAAAAGTGAGAAAAAAAAACATACCAAGCCACCAATATAAGTCCACTCCATCTGCAACCGGCCAAACACCTTCTCAAACTGAGAATCCATAACAGCCATTCTCAGCTCGCGGTACATTGTGAACGCAGCCAACGCCAGCTCAATTCTGCTCATCTCAGGAGTCACCGTCAGGCGCTCAGTATACATGGGCAGTATCTCTGACGACACCGCAATCAGCTGCCCATCTTCTCCTTGTTTCCAGGAGATGACATCGCCACGTTTGATAATGAGACCGCCCTCTATTGATAATTCCTCTTCAGGCTCGTCGTCGTCTACGCATGTGCTGTTATCTTCAAAACATGGCTTTTGAGGCGAGTGTTCGGCGTCGGTAGAGCAAATTTCGTCGTCGGTGTTGATAATGTAGCCCCGTGGTTTTCTTCGTCTCCTTAGGCCCTGCGCTGGTTGTATCAGAGGCTCTGTTTCTGGTGAAGGGGATGGTGAACGGCTGGCGGATTGTATGGAAATTGTGGAAATGGAATCTGTGGATTAATAAATAAAGAAGCATGACGATCAGTATCAGCTCAGAAGCACGGAGTGATGGGGGAGATCTAAAAAAAGGCTTATTGGCTTACCACTTGATGATGATGAACAGCTGCCTTCGTCAGCTGAGAGATTTGGTTCATCCTGTTCGGATTCTAGTTGTGAGGATTGACGAGAGAAAGGCGAGGGCGTTGGTGGGTGGATTTTTACGCGAAGGCAGGCGCCTTTCTGCTGTCTACCGCGACTGCAGGTTGAGAGAGACTTGCGCCCGTCTGGTGAACGGCACTGTAGTTTGATTTCGACCTCTTGATAGTAGGAGGTTGCTGGTTCAGTACTTAGACGGTGAAATTATGAGATAGTGGAGAAACACACTTGAATCGTGGTCCTGCTTCTTCCACAACTCCACCAACTTGTGGCTCGCTGAAGCAACCAACACCTTTCCCTTCTTCTTCTTGCTTTGAGAGCGGTACCAGACCTTGACTTCAACGTTGGAGCTGCTTGAGCCATGGCTAGAGTGAAGTATTAGAAATCCTGATATAGTGATTTTTGATTGAAACAGACGCACAAGTGAAAGGACTGTTTTTGGTTGATGCTCTGCCCATCAACACCCAGCACCGTCTCATGGGCATGATGCTTGTCAACCTCTAGGGTAACAATAGGCCTCCATGCTTTTTCTGGCCTCATTAAACGCAATCCCTCAAGATGAGCGACTGTAAACAGGTCATGTTATCACAGAGTGGCCTGCCCATGAGCTTGATGTTAGAACTTGTAGGGCAACGGGGCGTACCTGTGAGTCGCCATGGTCTGTCAAGACGAATGAATTGTCAGCGCTTGTACAGATTTAAAAAATTGGGACATACTCCTCGTCGTATTCCTCACTCATTGTGAGTAACAGGCATTAACGATGATGGGGAACGTGGTGAGAAGAGTCAGAAATGTCATGTTTGTCGTTGCCGTTTCCGTGGACATCGCCTCGAGGACAAATGCTGTGCTGCTCACTTGATTGATTGTGATGCCATCACTCGTATACAAAAAAGGCCACTTCGGCTCACAAGCCCCTAATCGCCCATCGCGAAGGTTTCTGTAACAGCGTAATAAGTATTTTAATTCGAAAAATAATCGTCAGTTAGCAGTTCTGTGAAAGGTATTGTGGATGTACTTCTGACCTTCGAATCTTACAATAATGCTGTTCGACAGTCGTGACCCAATCTGTGGTGTTGAAGCCTTCTTAGCTTATCACGTTTGTTCTTGGTACACCATATGAACTCATAACGGGACGTTGCATACCCCTTCGTTCATGGCCGATCAGACTCATCAGCCTAGATATCCCGCGTTAGCCGACATCTTTTGTGTCCAGTCTCCTCAGGGAAAACTAGTACTCATATCAAAGCTATTGTGTAATTTCAGTCTACCATTCTGACTGGTCTTCAAATTGTTTGAAAGGCTCGTCCCAATAACGGCCAATCCATAGAGACTTTTCGTGCCGAAGGCAAGGAGCATAGCCATTTGAAGTACCGCCCGGAGAACTCCGAGTCTGACGTAACCGTTTTGATTGTACAGCCAACGCCGTTCGCGGCTACGACGACGACGGCCCTGACCTCACCTGCCAGCACAGCGCTACGACCCCACAATCGTCTTCCTCTGTTCTTCTGGACCACATCTATCATCACAGAAACAAACTTTTGCTCAAGCTTTTGACCTCAGTATCTCTTATCTTTGCTCAACGTCGCGGCCTATTAAACTTGATTTTCAACAAACTGTCAACGACTACGATGTCTGAAAAACCTAATACTTCAAGTCATCTGGAGCACCCCAATGCAGCCCTGCTTCAAAGTGCGACGAAGGGATTCGATTATCTTTTCAGCAACGACCTTGCTGGTGCGCGGGCGCACTTTGAGAAAGGAGATGACCCGTTTCATCTCATGGGTCTGGGTGTATGCGCATTCTTGGAGGCGGCGTTAGGCATGGAGGTACGTCTGATTTGTCTTCTTTATTTTGGAGAAATGAGTTAAAATATTGATCAATGAAAATGACTTGTAGACTGGACTGATGACTGAAGCTACCCGATGCCTTGCGCTGTCGGAGGCGGGCGCGCGTCAGCAGATGAGGGTGACGAAACCTAGGGATATCAAATATGTCAGCAGGTTCTCGTATGGTCTGGAATGGGAGATCCTGAATGCAGACGCGGTCGTTCTGTTAGGCATGACCCATGCCCTTAGGTGCGCAACACATATGTTTCCAACCACTCACCGATGTTGACCACAATTGTTATCCAGTGAATCGTACTTGGGATACATGCAATGCATGTACGACCCTTCATGTTTGTAGAATATGAGGGTCTTAACCTGATTCTTGACTTTTAGGTATTCATTAAACAACGCGCACACTAAGTTTGGCAAGTGCGTATCTTCATTTCTGCGTTTCATTTGACGAATAAATTAATTCATCGACACGACAAGACTCTATAAAACGGTCTTCCCAAATGGTCTTCCGTCCACCGACCCAATTTCACCATCCAAAACATCGCACCTCAAAACGGTATCCCATCAACCCAGTATCTCATCCCTCGCCTCAGCTTCATCAAAAGCGTCCGCTGCAACTACGACCGGGCCTTCCAAGGCCATGCATCCCACCCGCTCAGGTGGCAGCTTCTTCAGTCGCTGGATGGGAAGCAGTGCAGTTGCCAGCACGCCTATTCTCCCTATCGAACAGGGTGCGAGCGACGATGGGCCCGTCGAAGATCTGATCGTTGCTGGAACGGCATTCGGATTTGGGTTGTTCAATCTGGTGTTTAGTTTGTTGCCCAAGAAGATCCAGTGGGTATTTTACTGCTCTCGAAGGCGACATACTTATTCTTATCTTAGGGGCGTAGTGGGATTATTTGGATTCAAATCTGATCGAAAACTCGCATTGCAGGCTTTGGCACTTTCGGCGTCAAAAGATGATGTGCATGGTGTTTTTGCTGGGTGGGTTCACCTGCGCCTCCTCTATCGATGCTATATGGACTGGACGTTTTTTTTTCATGTAGCCTAGTCCTCATGACCTACCATGGCGTCGTTCTTCTCCTCTCTGGGTATCAATCTGACGAAAAGAGACTTTTGAAGGAGTATAAGGCGATCGTGGATAAGATTGAAAAACGATATCCTGAGGGAGCTTTGTGGATCTTGAATAGGGTGCGTGTTTCACTGCTTGTATTGTCGGGGGTTTATTGACGGTCTGCATTTTACTTTTTTTGGGACTGCTTTTCTGGGCGTTGATGCTGTTCGACTATCACTTGGACGTCCGATATTGATTTTCGCTTGCTGGTTTTTTTGACTCGATAATCTTGCATTCATGACATTATGTTTATATGATGATGATGGTCGTTTCATTCCTTGGGTTCGCTTGGTTTAGGCCAAAATCATGCGTATGGCGTATGATGCGGAAGGAGCTATCGAGGTGTTGAAAGAGGGATTGAAAGCCGATAGGAAGCATTCGTTTGTGCAGGCTGATATGTTGGTGTGTTCGTTTGTTTCTTTCGGTTGTGTGTTGACGTTAATGTTGCGTTTTCTTGGTCTTGTTCCATTCGATTCTATGGATTTAGCTCATGTTTGAGCTCTCATGGACGCTACTGAGCCAACGGCGGTATCAAGAAGCCGCTGAGGCGTTTATGAAGATTACCGAAATGAATAGTTGGTGCGTTTCGATTTAACTCATTGGAATTTCGGTTGGGACCATAGCTGACGATGATCATGTGGATGTAGGAGTCATGGCACGTATTATTTTATTGCTGCTGGTAAGTTCTTGTCTGAAGCAATTTTATTTCGGTGTCATTGATTTATCTTGGATGCTTAAAGGCTGCTACATCTCGCTCGGCAACATTGCAAAGGCGCAAGAGCTGCTCGATGCGATTCCAGAGTTGATTGATAAGAAGAAGATGACTGGGAAGGATCTACCGACGGAGGTATTTATTAAGAAGAAGCGTGCGTTGTCTTTGTTTTCACCCCACAAGGTAGCTGACTACATGTTTTGAAATTTAGTTGCGTTCTATAAGGAAAAGCAAGCGAGGACGGGAGGTGATCCGAAGAAATGGGCGGAGTGTATTAAGATTAGTCCTGCGGAAGGTACGCTTCGGCCTTTTCTTCGAACGTGATGCATGGTCTGATATTTTCTTCTCTGATTTGTTTCGATAGAAATTGGAATCTGTGAGTCATAACATTTCGTGTCAGGAAAGCGTCTTTGATATTGAACATTCTGAACATTCTCGTCACAGTCTGGAACAACCATTCTCGAATCTCTCCTGCGATTGCGAAACAGCACGTTGACGAACTCGTTAAACTTTCGCCTGTTCCAGTGGTTGAGCCGACTCCGTTGTCGCCTACGACTTCGTTCAAGAGCGCGAAGGGTGGTAGTCTGAAGAGCCCCATCCTGGAGGGGTTGAGGTCACTGAGTAGGCGGTCGAGTTCATTCGATGTCGAGAGGGCGGGAGTATCGCCGACTGCGGAGACACCCAAAGATGAGACGGAAAAAGCGAAGTATGCCGATTTGGATACACCTGATGAACTAGCGATCCGGGCTTTGTTGTTGGGTGTGAATTATCGGGTTATGGGTCAGTGGGAGCTGGCGATGAAGTTTTTGAATGAGGCGTTTGGGTTGAAGGATGAGGTTTCGGTTAGTACATGGGTTGGGGGTGTTGCGATGTTTGAGATTGTGGTTGCGGAGTTGAAGGAGATGGAGGTGAGGAGTAGGAGGGGGGCGAAGGAGGGGACGTCGACGAAGAAGGATGAGAAGGGGCCAGTGTCTGAGGTGTCTTCTGCTTCGTCGTCGACGCTTTCTGTTTCTGTTTCTGCTGCCAGCCCCGTTACATCTGATGCTGAGGATGAGGATGAAGATGAGAGTGGGAATGAGACGCCCGTGGAATTGACGCCTGAGTTGAAGGCGAGGTGGGGTGATGTGTTGAATGGGGCGATGAAGAAGTTGGATGTTGCGCTTGGGTTGGCTGGGAGTAATGTTGATTTGAGTTCGAGGTTGGATAGTCGGATTGCGATGTTGAAGGATGAGGTTGTTGCGAAGGGGTTGATGGTGGGTGTGGAGGTTAAGTAGGCTTATGGGTGTGTCGCAGGTATGATGTGTGTTTGGGTCTATTAATTTATGAGGAGACGAGGGTGACATTTTGTGTTGGGTGAATATAGAACGATATTATTGTTTTGCGAGTTGCGAGTTGGTTTTATTAGCGCTGAAGCTGAGGCGCCGTGTATATTTCGTGGTGTGCTGAAATGCCTGACCCCGGACTCAAATAATATGAGAGTCAAATTTCATGCAACTTCAACGTTCAACCCTTCATCCTAGCCATCAGACGCATTTCACGTTCGCAGTGGTATTCTCGAGGACTTTCTGCTAGAGCCTAGTATGGCTGACTCGGCGAGACCAGTGGATCATTCAATCTTGGATATCTACCTTGAAGGCCACGAGAGTCTGGAAGACAAAAAAGAGTTGGTCGTTGTGAACGTTTACGAGACTTGCTGGTTGAACGATGCACATGTATTATGTATGTCATTGTCAATAGCCGGCTTGATCATCTGACAATAACTGAAGTATTTTCAGATGAAACGTCTAAGAGACTCCTTGTGTATCGATATTGAAACGGGGCTAGGCTTGGACTATGATAATAAACCCCGCGAAAGGTCAAGATCCTACGAACCTTTCCATGGTTTAAGAGTGTAGAAGTACATGGATTATTATGCTGTATGAATGTGCTCCTAGCGCTTACATTGAATTATTGCGTGCCATGATTCATGGCTCCTCGATTGCACGCGAGAAATGTGTTTCCACCGATGTCCAACAAAAGCATGAGAGGTAGCTTCCAACGCTTCTGCCGCAGGAGCCGTAACAAGTGTTATATTTGAATTTTAGGATACAATTGCTCTTTAAAATCAAGTAATATAAAATACTCCAAAAACTCATTCTTCCAGACTTTATCAACGGCGGCGAGGGCTGCGAGACTGATCGCGTCTTGTTATCAGTCTTGCAGAAGACGAGCCTCTGGGAACAAAAGTGGCTCGCCTGTGGAACTTCATAATGCGAACCATTTCCTCCGCTTCAAGGGCAGGCCCAAACGCGTCCCAGGCTTCTTGGTGTGCTGCAGTTTTACTTTTTCCATGCCTCACCGCCTCGACAACACGCCCAAGTATGTATTTTGCATCATCAGCGACCTTCTTTTTCAATTCAGCATCCCGCACGATGATAATGGTAAAGTCTTGTCCTTTGTCATCATTCTTGAGGTCCACTTCTCCAGTTGGGTGGATTACGAGGCGAACAGTTGCCTTATTCCCCTTCAAGGGTGCAAGTAGGGGGTTTTTATCAATCAGGGCATTGGCTGGCGAGTCATACAATTAGATCCCGCGGATAACCTTGAAATATGGCGCACCCTGTTCTGTTGCCTTTTTAACAGCAAGTTCAAATATCTCCGGTGGACCACTGGATGTTATAGAAGTGCGGAACTTCAGAGCTGAGACTAAAAGGACATGAGCCACGATGAGCATGAATTGTGAAATCGAGAGGTATGATTCACCATAATGTAAATGCAGTACAGTAGCACAAAGCAGGAAAATCATCGTTGAAAATTGCATGTTGAATGTTCGGCGGACTATACGACAGTTATGATTCGAAAATCGGTGACCAGCACTGTCGACGAAGTTGAAATGCAATTCGAGTTGTTAGAACCAGTCGTTGCATGCGAGTTAGTAGATGGAAGACCTACCGCTATTAATGAACCTCCTCACCAGTGAGTATGGGCAGAAAGACGTCGAAATGTCTGGTTTTTAAAGGTTCGGATGTGATCCATGATTGTATCAAAAGTTGATATTCATCAAAGGTGCAGAAGATTTTGATGAAGCTCTGAAACACGAAGGCTGCAGTCATTGCCAAGTGTCAAGTAATACCAGCTCAGAGCTGCTATTTACCTCTCCGACTAGACAACCAGCAGTGTTAGACAATAATAGACAATAGTACATAGAAGATAGGCTAGAATTACAGTATGAATATTAGGGTTGTATCTGTACCGACCCTTGCACCTGGTCTTCGAACGATGCTCTGTCCCTGGAAGCTGAGCAACAGCACCCAGTATGGTAACCGGAAGCAGCGTATCCGTTTTCCCTCCTCTGTTCGGGGGCTCACATCACTACTGTTTCATCTGAGTCTAGGTATGTGATGTGAAATTGCCAATAAATGATATGTTACATTCTTTGAATCCGAAGAATAGAAGGACGTTAATGTTCGGTGTCAGTTCCCCCTCCATCATGTCCTGAATAGCGGACATCCTCGCTGCCGCTTTCTGGTCAATTATTTTCTGGATCTGGTCGGGCAACTTGATTCCAGCGTCAATCCACGTCTTGAAGTAGAGTTCTGGAGATCTTCTCGCAGTTTTGCGCCACTTCGTGTAATCGTGGTATCTTCCTTTTTGTAAATTTGACGACTTCAAAGTATCAGTCCTTTTCCAGACCTGATGTTTCTTGATTATAAAATTTATCATGTTGGATATTTGAGTAAAGTTGAAAAGCTTCTCCTCCATATATTATTATCGTTTCGGCGGTGTGCCACGGCACCACGTGATTAGAGTTCAATTCCATAACTTAAACCAAGCAGCAACGAGTCTACACACTGTCACCAGTTCACCACCTTCAGCACCTTATAAAACTCGAAACCTTTGCTCTATTTTCTTTCTGCTTTCACTGCTTTGACATGGCAGATAATCATTTAGAACCTTCTATCTTGGACCTCTACTTCGAGGGTCATGAAAGTCCGGAAGACAAAGAGTTGGTCGTCGTGAACTTTTACGAGACTTGCTGGTTCAACGATGAATATGTATGTCGACAACCGGCATGAACATCCGGTCGCATTTAACTAAAAGATTTTAGATGGAACGTCTAAGAGAAGCGCTATGTATTGATATTGAAACGGGTCTAGGCTCGGACTACAATAATAAACCTCGTGAACGGAAATCTCAGATCCTACGTACCTTTCCATGGTCGAAGAGTAAGCTTGTTTTTTTTACCTCTCCAGTGAATTATTAGCTTTCTTCAACTTTTACAGTGGGGAAGTACATGGCAAAGCAGCTTCAAGAGGGTAAATGGGGTCTGCTTCCATCGGATTGGAGAGTCATCAGGACCATTCTTGGGGACATGAAGGAAAACCTCCAATACCCGAACAAGAAGAAGCCTTTATACAATGTACGTCGCCCGTTTATCACCGTGACAGTGGCACTCTAGACTGGTGACCATCCCTCGCGAGGCGAGGCCTCGTAGAGGGACTGGTAAACCGGGTTTTTCCCGCTACCGAAGGTAGAGGGTTTTAGCGAATCTTCAAAATC
>NHTK01000706.1:0-19255 GCA_002938355.1 Panaeolus cyanescens
TACTGTAGAGGACTGTATGGTGGCAACCGGTCAAGAAGCGTTACGCATTAATGTAGCAACCGGTCGGGTGTTATGCATTACTCAACGTGAATTAGGCAACCATTACTGAAGCCTGACCAAGTATATTTGGGTGTATACCATGGATGGACAAAGTTTTTCGGAAAATCTACCTACAATGTAGGTTAGTAGGCTAATAGTAGCCATCGTAGTAGCACGGAAAATTTTTTGATTTTTTTTGCATTTTTTGTCTTATTTTTTGGATAGCAACCTGCCTGGCGTTACGCGTTATTTTTTTGAAATTAGGCAACATTGAGGTCCTGCGTTATGCGTTACGGTTGCCACCATACAGTCCTCTACAGTACACTGGAAAATACATCAGTATTACTAAAAACGATAAAAATGTTTTTATGTTTAATGAGCACGTATCATGAATGGTAGTCACAGAGTAAGTTCTACTATGTTTACCCCCTTCCGGAGCGAGTAAACCCTGCCTGCTGGTTCAACCATAGAATTTTTAAAGAGACGCGAGAAGCAATTTAAAGTGGGTTAGATATTCGGTCAAAGATGTGTATGAGAGGGGGGGTAAAAGCAGGACGAAAGCGAGCGAGATCGATAGCAGTAATCAAAGCAAGAAAAAAAGCATAACGACAGATCTTGGAGATGTAGCATGCGCAATGAGAGAAGATTTTCCCTTGAGAAAGAGCAATTATTTTAAGCTCTGCCAGCGCACGAGTGGCGGTTTGGGAGGCTTGATGTCACCGAGGAGAAATCGCAATGATTGCAGAATGACAAATGATAGTTCAAATGAGATCGCACATGGTCTGTGTAACAGTCAGTGTCTATTTCGAGTAATTGGGACCAGGTCAGGAGAAGAAGACTTACTGGCCAGATTGTTCTTTGCGGTCAATGTCTGGTCACAGAACAGACAGAGGAAAAGACGTGCGCCGGGATCAGGGACTGGCTTTCTTTTCCCGAATGATATTTCTTTCCCCGCTGCCGTTCCCACCTCGTAGCGAATTTGACTAATCCACTGTGCGAGTTCGGGGTCGGAAATCTTCCGGAGATATGCATGCAAATTGCGTTGCACCTCTGCCTTGATTGCAGGGTCGAAAATACCATCGCTGGAGACGGGAACGCTGCCCATGGCTTTCGTGATATATTTTATGACGTCTAAGAAGCGAGGGTCTTTGCTTCGCAATATTTGTCTTTGGCGTTCAGCGCTTGGTTGGTAATTGGCTCGTCGAGCCCTGGCGGCGCCTACACTGGGACCTGAAGGTGGAATACGAGGACTATTAACACCCACAAAAGCAGAGGCACCGCTGATTTGGTAGGCGGAACTTGCAGCGTGCTGTCCGTGGTGCATCATTGCTGTAGTAAACATGGGTTGATAATTTGAATCCATCATCATAGGTGATCCTGGAGGCGAATGCCCAAAGTCGGTCCATATATGGGCCGGATTAATCGTCGGACTGAATGGTGACATATTGGGACTCGTTTCAGTTTCAAACGTGTAGCTCAAGTCTAGCGAAGTTAAAATGAGCGTGAAATCGTACTTTAGAAAAAATCAGAAACGGGGGACTCACCTGCAGTAATGATAGGTTGGGTAACTGGCTGCACTGGTGAAAATTGTGACCCGGTAGGTGAACCGTCCCCTACAGGCCAGCCATAAACCTGCGAATTCGACTGGGTCGTCGGGGTACTGTAATTATAAGTCGCAACGTATGATATGTCGGTGTCTATGAATTGCATGTTGCTGTTGGTATTTTGGTTGGTCTGGTGATCATAACGACTTATGCGACTGGCATCATTATCGTTTCCAGCGGTGGTATAGTCCGCATCGGACACCATAGGAAGTGAATTAGGGGAGTAAAAAGAGCGACCTTGACCGTTAAGCATGAGTATAGTATTAGTGTGTATAAAAGAAAGAAAGAACGAAAGAGGGTGTAGGTAATTTGAGTACTCCTCCCGCGATTATATATATGAAATAACCAGTTAGCTTTCAGCGTGGTGTGTCAATGCAGGGCACACTGCGGAAGACATATGATGAAGTATAGTATCAGTATATGGAGTAAAAGATTTAATTTGCATTCTACACGGTGCTATACGAACTCCCCATGGTGCACCAGAAAACGTCCCTTTGTGCGTGGTGGCTGTGTGCACGATGCTCAAAACGATGACTCGAGACCTATCAGTGCGAAGAACATTAAGCACACTGACCAATTGCACGTTCAATAACATAATTAACATGCTCGAAGATTAACTCACTTACGAGTGCAGTACAGATCCTAATACCTGAGATATGTCAGTGCCAGGCAGATAAATTGCACATTCTTGTGAGCCAGAGTACATCTTGGGAAGTGTACGTATGTGACGGTTCGCGGGAGTACAGCAATGACCGTATTCTCTAATACAGTCTTCACTACACTTGAGCAATGTGAACATACAGCTATCATTCAAGTCGCGGTAGTGCAGTGCAATTACTTCAATCAGGTATGGACATCCAAAACCCAACAAGTCAAAACATCATGATTACGCCTGGAGGATGACGTTGACTTAGCGGCCACTACCGCCCCATTTAGAGGTCTAAGATGTCTTCCGAACATGGTATATACTGACTGGATTCTCTGATATGTATATTAAAACTTATTGTTATGAGGAGAACCGTGTCATTACTTGGCTCTTTGCCATAGCCTACTGCGATTCTGTACTGCCTTGCTCGATACCCTATGCCCGAGCTATATAGGTTTTTGGTTTGTACAATACTCCAAGCCCCTCTTATCTCCTCTGATCCCACTGCTATTACTAACCTCAGGTTGCTCAATCAATATTAATCAACGCCCTACATAGCCAACAAAGGGACAATAAGGCTTTGTGCGCGGTGCCACTTGCGCGCGCGTGGTGGCATTGTACCACTTGAAAGGGATTATAAAGGGATGCATTGTATTATACATACTCTTTCATCTATACTTACTACCTCCCCAGCAATACTCAAAGCGCGTTGCACAAAGGGTGCGTTATTCGACCAAATTCCTTGTCATGATAATGGTCAACGCGGACGAAGCCACACCTGCGATAGCGTGGGAATCCTCGATACTATCAACGCCGATCATATAAATGGGAAACCCCGTTGCCTCTCGTCTACATTCTTCACTCCCTATCCTGATACATCGCGTTATTATGTCTATTACTTCTATTACCTATCTCGACGATGACGGCTCTTCTAGCATCGCATCACACGACTCGACCAACGAGAGTGATCAAGTGCTCCCTTCCGATTCAGAATCTCCGCCTCAACCACTTGCACGACTCGCCCGCCGCTGTACCCCTGAAGAAAGCAGTAATTTACCTTTAATCGCCATCCCTCCCGCATCTGTGTATAACCAGATGAATCACGCTGGTCTTCTTCCTTCAGCTGAAGATGCGGCTTCTTGGCATCAGTTCACGAGGGAACGGGTGGACAAGATCAGACTCGAGCTTCACGCAGCTGGAACGTCGGCCCCCACCGCCAACGCCCATCGCACCAAGAAAACGGTGAAATTACCGCGACCAGCCAATCGGTTCATCATTTTTCAATCCATTTTCGGGGACCTTCTGGATGAAATCGTATTGTGGGACGAGGAGGGGGGAAGAGAGGGGAGGTACGTTGAGAGGCATAAGGATAGAACAAAGGTTGCTTCGTATGCGTGGAAGAAGACAAAACAGAAAGGCGATGCATTTCTCCGTCCTTGGGTGGATGCTCAGGTGAGGGTAGATGAGGAGCATAAGCAGCTGTTCCCGGAATTTTACGCTGCACGGGAAAGGGCCAGAATAAAGGAAAAAGAAAGGAAGAAGATGGAAAAGGCGAACTGGAGATTAAAGAGAAAGCGGGATTCTCGAGCAAACGTTGGATTGAAGAAGAGTGTAAGTCCCAGAGCGCAGGAATTCACCCCACCAAGGAAGAAGAGAACAAAGCACGATCGACATGCGTCGACGGCAGGTGGATCGCGAGCTGGGGATGACAACGAGAGAACTGTCAGCGTGAGGTCGTGGAGAAAGTCGGTGGAGCCTGGACCTCCCGAAGAGTTAGAGACGATTGAGAGGGAGGAAAGAGAGATGGATGGTTTGGTTCAAGGCGATTGGGATTCAGATGACGATCGTGACTCGATTGGGTTCCCTGGTGTTCTAGAAGGTTTTGGTGTGCCTCGAGAGACTGCTATGGCTTCGTCATCATCGGTAAATGACTCGGAGCTCGACTTTGTGGGCGGGGGACTGTCTAGTCGTCGGCATAGCCTTGATAGCACCAACACGTATGCGACCCATTGGAGTCTTGCCTATAGTGATATTGTAGCTGAGATTTTGTCGAGAAGAGGTTCAAGCACTGCTATTGATGTCGGTGAAGGTGGTCCGGATCAGGCATCATACCGTAGGGACTGGGCAGCAATAACTCAGGCATCAATGAATGGTCAAAGCGTGGGGCTCGCATCATGGCGACAGGGAAGCTGGGGGAGAAGAAACGAGGTTGAAGAGGTAAATCGAGAGGGGAAGGGGCTGCAATCTCGAGGAATAGGTGGTCAGTTGGGAGGGAGAGGTCTCGGAAACGCTGATGTGTCCAATGGAGTTGGCGCTGGGCCGGAGACAGAGCGGGTTGAGACTGCCATGCACCGTACTGACCATGATGTACAGAACACCAGCACCAGGGTCCACGATGGCGATCTTGTGGAACAACCCCCACAGAACCAAAGGATGAGATTAGATTATCTCTGCCACGATGAGGACGAAGAGGTCTATGTCGAGAGGTTTCAATGCGCGTAATGTCGTGGAGCTGACTGGACTTTGTTTGCCGTTGAACGGGTGATTAACTTTAGGTAGTCGTGTGCTCGGTAGATACGTCTTTTATTGATGTTTTTGAAATATACAAATGGTAGCTCAGTTATGGGCTGCCACACGACGCGATGGACAGCGTTTGTGGAGAAGAAGCGACACGGCGTCTTTGAGTTGACAACCAGCGGCAAGTACACGTGTATTCGCAGAAACCTTCTTGGCCAAAAGTGACCACGTTGTTGAATATCACAGAGAAGGTTTAATGTCAGGCTCGGGGGACAATGATGACTGGTGAGCTGCGAAATGGATAGAACACAATAGACGAATTTGGGATGACGTTGAAAGTAGCTGTTGTTAGGGACAAGGTACGGAAAAGGGTGGAGTGAGAGCAAGGGAAATGACAGAACGGGGAATCTCTGTGCGGTCTGAGGGAGAGTATAAGTCGAATTTCATTATTATAAACCCAAATTCGAAAACGAACCTTAAGCTTGAGCTTCAGGCCTCGACAAGGAACCACGCAGTCCTTGCAACTCCGTCATCGTCTACGTTGTAACTCCCGCTCACCCTCTTCTTCCGCCGCCATGCACTTTAGATGGTGACGTGGACGTGTCTTACGAACCAAGCTCAGGTCGGGAGGCATATCACCATGTTGAAAGTCCTGACATAAATCTAGTCGTAGCGGAAAGACCTTAATAAAATCACTCCATAAACATTGCATGACATACCTTGTGTTCAAGTGATTACAACGATCGATCCTGCATGACTTGAGGAAGTCTCTAAGACCACTGTAGTAGAGAAATGCATCTTTGCAAAAGATAGCACTATTGCTTGGAGATAATGGTAGTATGTGAACTTTTGAGAGGAAGAACATCAAGTAGCGTAATGGGAGGTCTGAAGCGCCAGCGACGTGTTGCGGACGACATGACTCATGCAACCGTCGTGTTGGTCAAGCATGGGCTGGTAGGTTTGCACGAGACGTTTTCAAAGGCCACACGTTCTGAATCATGACCATGATCATATCTGAAGCCCCTTCTCGTTTCTAGAAACGGCCTCAGCTACGAGTATACCGAACTGGAGCAATTATTCTGGAACCACACTGGTTGTAGGGGAAGCATTGCGCTTGCTGTGAGCTCCAGTGCTAGCTTTGATAACATACATACACATTCATGCGGAAGGCGAAGTCAAGGACAAAGCTGAGTTGCATGCGAAGGTAGAATGTTGGAATGGTGAGGGTTGAGAGCAATCATTGTCAATGATGTGACGTGACAACGGCGTGCATTCCAAACAACGGCAATCAACCATTTGGCATTGTTTTTGGGCGTCTACGGCCTTCAGGAATCAGAGATCACTGGCGTTTTGCGACAGAAATATACTCACATTTACTGCCCCTCTGACAACATGCGTGGACTTGAGATTGGTTGGACTGTGCATTGGCCACGTTGAGAGGTTGTTGAAGAACGAAGAATGCCGATGACAGTTTGATGGTGATAACTTGAATGTCCATTATACTGTGATGACTACGATAAAATGCGATCAAACGGGTAATTTATGTCCCATACAAACCCTGGCTAGTCCCCAGTCATGCATCGATAATAGACGCACGAATGGGCGGGAAATGAGTTGAACGTTCAGAAATGTCACATTGTCGCTGCTCGCTTGCGTTGGATTGGAGAGATAGTTGGTTTGTTAAAGTGAGGAAGTTGTGTGTAGTGGTGTCTCTGTAGCTCCACCGTTTTACCTTTGAGTCATGTAAGTAATAGTTGTGGTATGTGGTGAGTTTTCAAGTTGGTTCAAGGGTTGTGCGAAAGTAGAACGGTCAGGACTCAGCGAAGTCCAATTCAGCATTTTCTATAGCCACCTTCAAGTTCTCACTCAGTCGAAGGCAAGCAGTGGAATTGAGATGGGTAGCAGCGCTTTTTAGCGCCTCATTCACTCCATGTGTCATCTGTCGTATGTATACGGACTTCGTCGCGTGATGGAAGTGTGGTGTACTGTGGCTGTGAACTTGACGGCTGTGGCCTGGCATCCGAGTCGTCGACCCGGAGGTTCGTATACAACCCCTTACCATGTGAATAGTACTGGGCCCTGGAATAATCACCCTAATTCGCCTATAAAACGATGGATTTTACTGCACTTGGACCTTACTACTCACAACAATAACATGTCATTGCCATTTGATGCGACTGTGACTGTAGTAAGCAATGCGGTGGAGAGAGTAGGATGAAAAGGGACAACCAGTTAATCGGACACCAGTATAGGGCACATGTAAAATGCTGACTATCCGTACACAACGAAGTAGGTGTTGTCTTTAAACAAGCTCGAGGCGGCTGTACATTTTGGACCTTTTGGTTTCCAGGGGATTAATCATAGTAACCCACTCAGCACTCAACTAATAATTATAAGACTGAGGAACATAATGACAATGCACCTCGGCGTTTTGAATTATAGGCAATTGAGCTTTGCACTGCATTTGGTCCTATAACAGACTTGCAGGTTTGCTGCGACAGATGAAGTTTGTCGCCTCAAGGCTGAAGATGGCCGCTCCAAGGTAGCCCATTGTCGCCTTAAGGCTGAGGATATTCAAAGCCACCACTGCCATTCAGCAAAGCCGGGGCATGTTCCAGCCAAGTTCCAGCAGGGTCCCACGGATCTAGGGCATGCGGAAACGTTGCAGTTAGTAATAGGACTGCAAATGACTGGTTGACTCTCAACGCATCCTCTCTAGAAAATGATTAATATAACTGTTTGTTGTAAACATTGGTAGAATTTCATGGCCTTACAACACAATCGGAAGTGACCCCAATAAGTTTCGGGTTTGTGAGACGCTCCGGACCTGTACTATTAAATCTCCTCAAAGGTTACGCAGGCTCTGCAGATAGTTAGTTTTCAGAAATGTTCCACAGGCGCAGAGTGTCATTAATCATTATTTCCTCAAAAAAGGGATGTGGCATCAGTGACATGCATGAAATGCTTTCGGAAAAATCGAACAAAATGGCAATCAATCACGTCCAATGGTCTGTATACTTTATCGACATCCATAAAGTGTCTCTCAGAGGAAAAGTTAGGGAAATCTATACCAAAAGGCCATACTTTGTAAGAGGTTGACGGTGTGTGAACGTCGTGATGACCTGTGGTTGCCTCGTAACTTCTCTCCAAGTCGTCGTACCCAGACCTTATTTGGAAGGGGCGGCGGTATCTGAATCAGTGTATGTTTTTACAGAAATCAAGGGACAACCAAGTTCTTGATGCACGCACTGGTCAGACGTATTCAGGTAGGTTAAAAAGGGAGAGGGAGAAAGGGAGACAAGTGTGTCACCGTGTGTGTGTGTGTAGAGGCGTGTGCAGCTGGCAGCTTACGTGATCGAGCCCTAAGGCGGGAAGAAGGAAGAATTCAAGTCAGTAGTAATAGTAGTATTCATCGGCATGGGACAGTAACGGCTGAGAAATTGAGTCCCGTATTAATATAACAATTAAATGTAATGTAACTAGTATCAACTCACCCAGGCGGGTGATTATGATGCTGGTCAAGAACACCGCTCCCCTTTCCGTTTCTGCTTGCAAGAATTCAGGCAGCAGAGGCTTAGTTGTTACTCTTCTTGTGTTTCCATCTACTTGCGTCATCTTCTGCTGAGATTATATAAAACATGTATAGAGCAAATAAAAAATGCCCAAACATTTTTGTCTTCCTCTCCACGTCGAATACATCCCAACATCCAACATTCTCCTCCTCGAATCCTTTTCATACCGATATGCCAGATAATTATGATCACCTCCTTGTGACAAATTCTTACGAGCCCTTCGACGCTTCCGATGATGACGTCAAAATTTGGAATTGGATGAATACCACGCCTGACGCCTTCGACCAGGCATCCTCGAGCATCAGGGAAAATCACTTCCTTTTTGACGCTCAGTCTGTCGGGCCATTATTTATGGACACTTTTCCCATCCCTAGCGATAGTAGCCTCCCTTCCCAGTATACCTATGATACTACGTGGTGTCATATTTATAATCCAGGCAACACGTGGCTACCGTCTTCCCTCTCACTGGCAGACGGCTGCGTCCACACCGAAGTTCCCTTTCCATTGGCAACACTCCCACCAAGCGCACAGCCTCCCGTCTACGCCCCTTTCAGCCTGGAAGTGTGCCAAACATCAGCAGCCAATGTTAGCGACAAGAACCATGGTTTCATTCCGGGCGCGAATAGTCGCATTCCACAAGCGCAACAGGCCCCATTGCGATTGCCTGACCGGAGACGTCATCGACGACGCCTTGATCGGCAAAAGCAGAAAGAAAGAAGCAAAGACCCACGCTTTTTGGACGTTCTCGAATGTATCAGTGCAATCATGGCCGACGTTCGAGTCCCCAGCACTAGCGATGGTCATCTAGACCCTGCCTTTGCGGTGGAGATGGAAAATGAGCTCCAAACGTATATTGATTCACTCTCTGATCCGGAGCTGAAGGAGTGGATGTCTTTGAGGCGATATGACGTGGGAACCCTGATGGGAAAAGAAGTTGCAAGCAGGAAGAGAAAGGCGAAATCCATGGGTCCGAGATCCCAGCTGTTCTATTGCCTCTGGTGTCACCAAACCATGACAACGAAGAATAACCTGTACAGTGAGTCGCTTTCAGTATCTTCGTCTATATGAATGTTACTGATGCCTTTTACCAATAGCTCATGTACGATCGCATCTAGACTTCCCTCTATCGTTTTGTGACTCCTGCAAGTTCTCTTCCGTGACGGCTCGGCTTCCAGCGCGTCACTCTTGCAGAAAGCGACTGGGCGCCTAGGATGTTATAATTCCATTCTTCGCACGCGCGCGCCTTCGTAGGGCGGGATCCCTGAAGACATGTTTTCGTCTGAAATTTGGGTCTAGAGGGATTTTGTTATATTTATTGGGATCATTCTCCTTGCTCTGACATTTGCTCACAGACACTTGCACAAACAACAAGAACTCATAGGATCATAGATAGTTATTTATTGGAATCGCTCTCCTCGCTCTGGCATTTGCTCATGATCATAGAAACTCGGACAGGACAATCAACCTCAGACACATAGATAGCGACGGCCCAGGGGAGCCAGCATTGGTAGAGTACTCGCTGTACATGATATTATCAGTATGAATAGGTCAAATATGAATATTTTATGCTTGTATATAAGAGAGTATGCAAAAAAAAGGGGGTCGAGTCCTTGAGTCCTTTTATTGCGACGCTGGTATGATGCGGACTTGGGAGGATGAGGTTTTGGGAGGGGAGAGTCGAGAGTCGAGATGGTAAGGTTCAATATCGAAACTCTACCCAGCGCCCCCATTTCATCCTTGACTGAGTCTTGTTTCATACACAAAAAGTGTGCATTAAAACGGGGGATGATCTCTCTCCAAAAGGAATTCAGTAAAATGCAAGCCAGACACACGAAATGGGACTCCATCCCCCGAGTCCAGAAAGCATGCGGACCTGTTTTGGGAGAGAGCTTAGTACCGAGGTCACATACATTATTCTACTGACATCAGAGCGGCTGCGCAAGCTCAGGCTGCACGACCATCAGGTGTGTTTGCATCGTGTTTCATCAACGAAACGAATAGCACGAAATTTGAACGAAGAAAAATGAGGTGTCTCCAACCATTTAGAAATGCAAATAAAACACACGAAAATCGAATGCGTGCCATCCAGAACGTAGCCATGACTCTTCCTGCTTAACGAGTACTGCGTTTGAACAATCCCCGTAAGGCTATCCAGACTTCAATATACAAGGATAAATAAACTCACCCGACGCCACGTTGCACTAACATACACCTGCAGTGAGAGGTTTGTCGCAGCTCTGAGATCATGCTTGTGAGCGCTCGTGCAAATGATTAGATTGTGCGTTGAAGCAAAGATGACGAATGGGAGATAGCTGGGTGGCTGTGGCAGGCAGACAGACACGCATAGCGCATGTTGACAATGGTCGGGAGAATGAACAAAATGATTCTGCCCTAGAGGTTGTGCGATTTTGATAGTAGGAAAATATCCAGAGGTTCTTTCGAAGTTGCCTTTCAATAGCCAAGATGTTAAGCCAACTAAGAATGACTTCCAACTTGAAGAAATGAGAGGGATCGATGTGAGAGATCTAGAGAGAGGTTGTCAAATGCAACTCTTTTCAGATGGCCTTATAGTGCTTTCTGACAAAGGACCAGTCATTGAGCACGAGCCGTAGGAGAAGCTGTCGATGGTCCAAGGTCTACCCATTAATTAATAAATGACTTGAAGCTATCACAATGAGGCTGGTGCTATCTTTGCTTCGAGCCTCTGTAGACAAAGAAGAGACCTCGCCACCCTATCGGAAATTCTTTCTCCTCAACTCACTTGGACGTCACCGACAAGAGATCTAGAAACACTACGCTCGCGCTTGTGGAATGAAACCAGTCGAGGATAATCTCTTGCTGAGTTGGCACAAAGACAAAGTAAGGGTGCAAAACCCGATAAACACCATGCGCTTCACCATTCCCCCTTGCTGAATTGGAATTTGGGTTGCACAATGAGGAAGTTGAGGAAGGATATTAGCGTACAAAGCTAAAAGGAGTGTGCCCGGGCGTGCAAAAATCATGGCCATGAAGTGTAATGAATATACCAAGGATATCGATCAGGACGATAATTGCACGGTCAATGGCAGGTGAGTAAGCTCCAATGGGCATTTTGATGCGGCTTATGTTAGCGCTAAGCGCTGATGACAGTTTCATATCAAGACGTCTGTTTTCATAAAGACATTGATATAAGGAGTTTTAAAAAATATCTAATACAATTCTATGCATATGTAACTGCTCTAAAGACCAGGGGCTTAAACGATCTGTCAACAATTTTTAAATTGTTCTCTGATCGGATTCAAAACACTCAAGCAGTCTCCACCTTCTCGCTCAGCCTCAATTGTAATCCTTGCACTGACGCAGTAGGACTGAGATCGTTGCTCGCAACAGTTTTAACTCCTTCATCCGAATCGTCACTGTCCTTTCTCTTCCATCCCCATCCACCCTCGTACCCGAACCACGTCTCCCTCTTGCAATGCGGACCGCGAAGGAGAAGAACGACGAGCTGGAGCGCATACCACCCCATCGCTACCGCCGAACATGCACGCCAGCCTAAATCGACAAAGATCTTGGTTCCTAGACTTGTACCCATGAGTTGTCCGAGGTAGTACTGAATTCAAAGTTGATGCAGTCAGTTGGGAGAAGAGGGATTGAAATACTCACGAATAAAACGAAGAGGGCGTTAAGTCTGGAGACAGCGCCCATTTCGATACTAAATAAATTGAGTTATGAAGCCTTTATAAACGAAATATCTTGAAGATTAAGGGCTCACCCGAAAAGACACGTCATAATTCCAACGTTCTGCACCTGTCGAAGCGCATCGAGGCCTACACACGCAACGATAACTGCGCCAACGTTGATGCCCCCTGCGGCGGTTTGGACGGCTTGAAACACGAGGAGTCCGACGGTGGAGAGAAAGACGCTGTACCATGGCGCAATTCTGTCAATGATCCGACCAGCGAATGGACCGAGGGCCATTCCTGCGAGCCCGAGAAGGCCGAAGAGACCAATGATGAGACTGAAGTGTTTTGTTAGCTTAGCTGGATAATGTGAAGAGATAAGCAACGTACGTGGAATAGTTGTAGGGATCGCCGCCGAGAAGGAATGTCAACGTTACCCAATAACTCGAAAAGCATGCACTAGTGAGAAATGCCATCGCCTCGATTTGAATCATCAAAGGCTCAGTGACGGCGTATTTAATCATAGTCCATAATATACCCCCATAGCTGAGTTTCAGATTTTTGGCAGGATAGTCAGGAATAATCAGATAGCACAGGATAAGGATGGCGTATTGGATACCGATGGCCATGTAATACACCACGCGCCATGTCGTGAATTCAGCAACGAGGCCAGCGAAGACGCGGGCCACGAGGACGCCGGAGAGCATGCCAACGAGAACGATGGAATAGGCAAAGGCGCGTTGTTTGGGGTGTGCGAGGTCGGCTGCGAGGGGTACGAGGATCTGTGGTGAGACGTTGGATATTCCGACGAGAAAGCTGAATATTTCGAATACGAGTGCGCTGCGTGTTAGTGCGAAGGGTATGGAGAGTGTGGCGGTCATCCCGATTAAGATTAGTAGGAGTTGGCGCCGCCGGAGGATGTCACCGAGAGGACAAATGAAGAATAGTCCGGCGGCGTAGCTGTGGATTTGAATTTTGTGGAGAAATAATGTTAGTACATAGACATAATATTAAGGGGTTGGGGTTGGGGTTAAAAGGTACGAACCCTGCTTGAATTAGGGTTGGTATTCTGTTCGGTTATTAATTCCATTATGTGCGTGTTGAGGTCATTTTCGAACGTAAATGAATCGATGAATGAAGGCACATTGACAGTGGAGACATAAGATAAGATCAGCTTCACCGACCTTTTAATTTCGATTGAGAAAAAAGACCCTGACCTCGATACTTGTTCATATGATGCATTGAAGGATTGGGCCATTTGAACTGTGCAGATTATCAGCCGGTTATGCCCTCTGCCCACCGCGGCCACATCCTCCAAAAATAAGAAAATTTGTCTCACTGAGAAGGGGCTGACAGTAGTACATGTTCGAGATCACTGTACACATCGATTATGTCGGCCGATTGGTCCGTTCGTCAGCTCACATTCATATTCGAAGCTCGAGATGGGTTGAACAGACTTACAGAACGTAGCAGCAAGACTGAGGCCACAGTTCATCCATATACCGAATTTCGGTGGATGGTTGGGATCATAGCGGAGATGTCGAGGTACGGGGAATAGTAAGAGACCCTTGGGTGCTGTCGAATCGAGTGAAGAGTCGATTATCTTTTCTTTGAGAACAGTGCTGCGGTTGACTTCATTGACGCGCAACGTCGAAGCTGAACTGGACGCCATATGTCGTTCAAGGGGGAAAAACTGGGAGGATGTATGTTGCACATTTGCTGGAGGGAGCGCCCTTTTATATCTGTAGACATGGACGGGTATACGTATACTGCGGTATTTTTATAGCTCATAGGGTATCTGCATGAATTGCCTATGTAAATGTCATGAGGGCTTCGTTTCGAGAAAACGTACTGTCAATGGGGACGTGTTCGATAAGCGTAACGGAAATAAACTGCCACAGCATCATTCCCTGCATCACATGTTGTAAGAGTGGACATAAGAAAAGACGGAATACGAATGAGGCATTGCCCACTTTGAAAGAATGGGTTTATGATGACCCGACTGGAACGTGTTCGGTAAGGTAGTCTATACGGCGTACATAAATGTCAGTTAGAGTTCCTCTAAAGGCAGAAATGCAATAACCTACACAGAATCGATAATCGGCATGTGAAGGCACCCGAAAATCTGTCGTTTCAACTTTCAATTGAGGGAAGAATCGGCAATTTAAGCTCTTTGTGCCTTGCATTTGGTTGTCGCATTTCATGATGAATCGTCTAGGATGCCGGATAGGCTTTAAATTTGATACCGCGTTGAAAGACATAGGCGTACGTGCACGCTTTGGAGCGGACGCGGCGTGCATTTGAGCTATGTACATGCGCTCATCGTTTTGAGGTTTTATCCAGGACTGGAAATCGAACATGGAGTCAGCTGCAGGCTTTAGCTGGTCGATGAAGTGCTGTTAGTGGCTCGCTTTCTTTTTCTACAAAGGACCGGCATTTACTTACTTTGACGATCAAGAATTCAAAGACACCGATGGCAGGTCTCCATGAATTCGAATTCACTACTCCACTTCTTTTTTGATCTGAGCGAGCTCCTGAGATCGCCCTCAAGCCCGAGACTGCGGAAAAGAGCGACAATCAAGCGACATGTGAGCCTCAGGCTGTTCAAGATTGATCCTGAAGAACATCATGCACAACCATACACATCAAAACTCGACACATGAGTACCAAAATGAGGATGCTCACCCTCTGGCATTGCGCCTTGCCATCAGAAAAGTGCGTTTGCAGCACATGAATCAGCACCCGGTCCAAGAGCAATGCGATCCCACCCAACAATAATTCCGAGAACGGCGACCAGAGGCGCGATACTTCTTAATAGATCGCTGGCTTTTCGCATAAATCATCAGGTTACAGCTGGGAGAGTGATTCCAAAGGGGGCACTCACCAGGGGGCTGTCATCCGAACGACGCCCGAAAACCCACTCCCCTCCTGATGGCTTTGATTCGCAAAATGGGGTCTCGCACCATTTAAGGAAAAAGACCTGATGGCACCGCATCAGGTTCGCCTTACGATGGCCAGGACTGTCAGTGTTCAGAGAGGTTCAAAGATGATACCGAGGCCTTTAAAAACACGTAAAAAACTGGGTAAATTTATACACAATTATATAGGAGACACATATTTATTTTATCCATAATGAAATAGGGAGTTGAAGGTCTAGTAGCAGGAGCCAAGTCCAAAGCAGCTCCACTCATCTTCCACCTTCTTCCACTCACTGGCAGATCTGTAAGTTTATTTAAATAGCATGACAGGGGTGGTGTAAAACTCATTGCAAAACTAATCAAGGTCTTGTGCTATATTTTCTCCTCGTCGTAAGCAGTTTCTTGATTATTTTTCTCGAGTGAATACAGGATTTTCAGTTTGATCGAATTCAGTGGACACGGTTGCTCACAATATGTCTATGTATTTATATAATTATTTTGAACAAATGACTTCATAATATTCGTGAGGCTGAGAGACTGAAAGACAAGGAATTCAGAGTCCAGATGCCTTTCAATGTGCAGTGCAGCGGCCTATCTAAGGCAAACCTGATGCGGTGCCATCAGGTCTTTTTCCTTAAATGGTGCGAGACCCCATTTTGCGAATCAAAGCCATCAGGAGGGGAGTGGGTTTTCGGGCGTCGTTCGGATGACAGCCCCCTGGCACTCACGTATCCATTCGAGTTGCAACAAAGCATATTCAACGTACCAGAAGTGGTAGGGTTATGTTGGTGTTGCATAAATGCCACAAAGCCGTCGACGTCTAACACATTTTGACAACGAGAGGATCCAGCAAGATCACTGCCAAGGGTTAGGCAGGCAGCTGCACGGATTGAAGTAGTAAAAGCGCGCAGACGTTTGATCAGATGATATAGTTGTAATCGGGTTGGTCATTGCATTGTCGTGCAAAGTCACTACCTATAGATTCAACCAAAGGTGATTTAAGAATACAAGGCGGCAGAATTAAAATCACTTCAGCTGAAGGGAGGGATTTTCGTATCAGGACAGAAATAAGGCGGTGCAAGAAGTACTCACAAAGCAGCCCAACCCAACAACCCAGCAAACATCTGCCCCGTCACTTCCAAATCATCATCAGTGGCCTGCTTTCTAACAATCCAACCGTCAATGTTGTCTTTCGCGCCTGTCGCAGCACCATATGGGTTCTGATACCATACAGTATCTTGGCTACTGTCAGAGGTTCAGGTGAAGGCGCAGATTCAGGAATTTCGACGTGAATGGCAGAGTCAGTGTCCATGGCAAGGGCGTTGAGGAGAGCATCCGCCAGTTTCGGCGGGCCACCAGTGACTAGTTACTACTTTAATGAATGCTTGACGTTTTCAGCAGACCACCAGCCTCTTCAACGGCGACCACTGACTAAAAATCCGTTTGAGTATTCAAGTTATAACATCGAGCCAAGTTCAAATGCGCTCACCAGTCTTGTTGTAGGGTTCTAGGTGATACTTGGAGCATAAGCTGAAATAAATATTGTGCGCTGAAATACGTGATTTGGTCATAAAATGCATCGGATTTTGTTAAGCTCGTTTGCTGGGGGTGGGCAATGGGCATGCACACACTGTTCTCCAGCCAAATAATGACCTGTAAAATTGAACGGCGTCGTCAGCCTTACTTTAATAAAATACAGCTATAAGATAGTACAAATCACATTTCAACTGGGTCATGTTTTGTGAAAAGATGTGTCACTGTAGATGTTGGTTGGTTGATGATGATGAGGAGCCAAGCGGGAGAGGCCAGTTCAGTTTGGGACCCTCGTGGGAATCAATTAAAAGCCCGATTCGTATGATGCCGTCGTCTCTCTCCTTTTCATCACAATGAAGAACGTGAACTTCCTTTCGACGCCTGTCCTGGTCCAGTCACGGTCCCGGTGACGACGGCTGAATTAACCGCTGGCGCTGGCGCTACCCTGGGTCTGAATTATTTTATGAACCCAAACAGGTTACAGCACTTTCAAACTTGATGTTACTGTCCTCTCCACTGTCGTCGCACATCATGAGAAATGTCTCTGGCAGGTTACTAAATAGATAAGCCGACGTGTCGTAGCTTTCGAGCTGAGATCTAGTTGGAAGGTCCTCAGTCCTCAAGTCTCATGGTTTATACCGCACTGGATCGACTCGCTTTGCCCCCGCGCCTGCGCTAAAACTGTATCTTACTAGCAAGTGGAGGTGCGCATATTCGACACAGCATTCACAATTGGATTACTCGGCATTAGGTTAAAGAATGCATGTTGTATTTTAAAACTATATGTTACAGAATTTGTACTACGACTACTATGTTATACTGACTTCTATCTGGTGATGTACTTTTACGGGAGGTTGATAGTGAGGTGAGGTGAAAAGGGTAGAATATCTAGTAGTAAAATACTTTACCTAGTATAACAATACAGAAAGCGAATGATAGCAAGTACTAAGGGCAACATAAGATCAGCAATCATCACGATCAATGATCGATGATCATCGCTCAAACCAAAGGCAAGCCTCACTGGCTCGAATAATGGCCACCATATGGCCGAGGAAAGCGGTTTCCCTCAAAATGAGAAGCATTTGGAGACATAGTCAACGAATTATTCCTCAACTTTTTACAAGAGTCAGTGTGTCTCTTTGGCATGCTGTCATTTACCGCAGAAAGCCCACAACCCTCGCAAAAAGACCGATGATCATCCAAATGCGAACGCACATGATCTGAGTATAGAAATTAGACCGTCAGTCGGACAGGGTCATTTCGCAAAGACTTACGCGTGAGATTAACGAAGGTGGTAAACCTTTCATTGCACCACAAGCAACACTTGAACTTTCTGTGTTCACCCACTGTCCGCCTGTCTCGTGCGGGTTTCTTGCCCTCCTGCTTTCCAACCCGTCGGCGCCGGCTCGTAACCCATCTGTAAATTTCCGCATTCGAGGCTTCGAAAGTGGCCAAATATTGCTGGAGGTTTAAAGTCTGTTGCTCGCGGTTTGTGGGTTCATCGTTTTCAAACGCCTCCACGGTAGACATTATTTTGACGATGTTGTCAGTTACTTGCCTGAATGGCAAACTTCTAAGCTTCGAGGCACGACTTGGATACAGACGGGCGTTGCGTGATCGATGCCGGTGGGAGGTACTATCAACTCTTTGCAAGCTTGGTCCAAGTAAGTCATCAGGAGGTAGTGCTGCAGGAAATGCCGAGTAACTGGGAACGAGGAACGGGCTGAGGATAGGTGCTGCCAAGGGAGAATTGGGGGACGCGCCAGAGTATACAGTCTCTGGGGAGGGAAATTGGCTGCCGTTGTGAAGGAAGGCGCCGCCCTGTGGTGCGCCAAAATTGACATCAGAATAATTCGGCGAACCAATCAATGTCGTTTGCGGGCTCTGGCCAAGGTCATAGTAGCTCCGAGTGTCCGAGTCCATAGACGTGCTGCCGCCAGGACTGCCAAGGTCCAAGTTCGCAAAGCTGGCAAATTCTTCCGTATAAAAAAATTTGGTTAGCTGTACGTTCGTCAAGCGTTTTAATCTTTGCCGAGATAACATACCTGGTGATGCGATAGGGGAGAAGTCGTATTCTTGTGGGTTGTGGGGGTTTGTAAAGGGCGAATTCACGTCGGGAACATTGGGTGAGCCGTATGATGGTGATTGCGGGCTCTGGTAGTAGTAACCTCCATCGAGAATGGACGAGCCACCGCCAACGTTGACATTACCTGAATACCGAACATTGTAAAATTTTTATCAAGTATCATATGCTTTGCTGAGAAAACACACCGTCGAAAATATCCAAGGGTACGTCGGAGCCTTGTACCACAAAGCCCAAATTCGGATCCCAATAACCATCCATGGGTCCGAAGACGTAGTGTTCAGTATCCACTGGTATGACTGGGCTATGGATACTACTAGTATCCACAGGAGGATTCTGAATATCAATGTTTTGCTCTACATATAATAAGCTTTTGTGAGGTTTCAAGATGTCGGATTATTTTTCAATCGAAGACATACCATTTTCGCTGAACAGCGACGGTAATCTTTCCTGCAAGTTTTGTGTCCAGTCACTCATAGTGGTATCGGAGGACAAAGGAGAGGAACGAAGAAAGGTTATATAGCGTGTTTGTGTATCGGGGGGAGGGGAATTGGGTGTAGAAATGAAAACGATGTCCATGCTGTCATTACAATAGGTATATATACTGTACGCAGTGAAACGTATTCTCGAGCATCGTGCATACTCGTACCCCAAAAAAGTGTTCACGGTTGTCATAAAGCCCAT
>NHTK01000709.1:0-16844 GCA_002938355.1 Panaeolus cyanescens
CTGGTCCGTCCGTCGCTGGACCTTCCACTTCTCATGGGTCACCTGCTGAGCCTGACAGTCCTCCCACTCGTAACCGTAAGGGAGGTTCTGCCAAAGCCATTGGCAAGGGCAAGGGTAAAGCTCGCGCTATTTAAAACTTTTACCGCGGTGCTTTATTGATTTTTTTCTTTTCCTTTCTTGTGCGCTTCTTTTCTTCGTGTAATTTCCTTCCTTCCTTCACATGCCATTCCTACTCCCATTCATAATTATATGCTCCTTTCTTTTTCTCTTACTTTTGTGATTATGTGCTCTTTTCCTTTTCTCTTACTTTTGTACATGTTATACTTACTAAATCTAAATAAACATCTTTTTTTTTTGGGGCAAGATCTTACAATGAGTTGATAATCCGGGAGATGTTTTTAATTTGCTTTGCGACATGGAANTGTGTAATTTCCTTCCTTCCTTCACATGCCATTCCTACTCCCATTCATAATTATATGCTCCTTTCTTTTTCTCTTACTTTTGTGATTATGTGCTCTTTTCCTTTTCTCTTACTTTTGTACATGTTATACTTACTAAATCTAAATAAACATCTTTTTTTTTTGGGGCAAGATCTTACAATGATCTTCGCTCCTTTTTTTTTACAAACTGTCGCAATTTCCTTATTTTTGTTCCTTAAGTAGCGGGCTTTCGCCATGCGAAGCGTGGCCCTACTTCGTTATCGTTCTAATTTAATCGCTTCACGCTGAGTAAAACATTCCCGATCCTACCACGGCACCGTAAAATGACCGCCGAGTGGTTCATTTCTTTCCTCGGAAATTTAGAAATTGATACTATCCGAATTTGCTTTCTGGTCCTTCCGACTTGCGCAGAACAAATGAGAGCTGCCGCCATCAGCTTCGTTCATTGAAACAGGAATGACGAACTGATGGGGATTGTATGATTTACAATCACGTCTGATCACGCACAATTTGATTGCACCCTGGGACTAGATCCAGGGTCGAACTGATTTGGTTGACGACATATCAGACGTACAAACATTTGTTCGGGTACGATATACAAGAGAAAACTCGTTTCAATAGTAACTACCAGGATTTCTGAATCTACCCTAATACCTCCTTCGCTTCTGATACTTCAATTTCTTCATCTCTTTGTCGAGGACAGGAGAAAAGAAGTACTCATAGCTCGACCCTCCCGGACCACCATAGATAAAAGGAAGCGCCTTGACCCCTTCTTCAGATTCATATGCCGTCAAGCTTTTCTCAAAAGCATCCCACAACTCGTTCTGTAGAGTGTACGACTCGAAGCGATCAGGAAGGAGTTCAGCGAGAGTGCTGCGCAGTTCCAGAGTGCGAATCGAGGGACATTCTTTGGCTATGCGATGAATTATGACGTGCTAGCGGCAGATAAGATGAGCGGATGAAAAGGAGGCGCACAAGCAACAGGTAACTCACAAGAGGCAGAGGCTCAGTTTCGGCTGGGGTCTCGACGGTATTATCTTCCTCCGAATTGAGCACGGGCGGAACGCTTTCCTCGATTTGAGCACGAGTGACGCCAAATTTAACGCGTCTCAGGACTGTACACTTTGAAAGAGCGGTTTGGATCTCAGGAGTCCAGCACCACTCCTCAGCGTAATCGAACCGAATGGTGAGCTTCTTTAGCGTAGCCCTATGATTGGCAAGCGCCTCGTTGTAAAAGTCGGATGCCATATTCCTCGAGACGTCAGTGGGAGATCCATGAGAAGCGATAAACCGGAAAGTCTCTAGGCCGCTGTAGGATTTGAGATATTGGATTAGGCTAGGTGGAACGTGGTCAACGCCGAGTTGAGTGATAGCCGTGTCGGTCTGAAGCATTCCCAACCAGAACTTTTCAAGATCTGGGTGTCGAGAGGCATTGTAGCGATCATACTTGCCGCTAGATGTGAGGTCCAGGATCTTCAAATGATGCACATGCGGAAGAAGCGATAGCGGAGAATTACAGCTTTCGACAACGATTGTGTCCAAGGGTAGTTGCATTCCTGCGGCCGAACATGGCTGGAGGAGATCATCCAGCTCTCTGTACCATTTGCTGTCGAAAGAAAGCTTTCGCAGCTTGGGAGATTGGACGATAACATGGCACAAGTCGTCGATGGGTGAGGTTGGTGCCAAGATGTCGTATCCTCCATAGTCGAGGTCAAGTAGGTTCCGAAATAGGCGAAGAGATGGAATAGAGCCGTAGTCAAAAACAACAAGCTTGAGAGACTCGAGCAATGGATATGAGGAGACGATTTTCCCAACTTGGTCCAAAGAGCTTTCGGCTTCGTTTGAATGAATCTCCCACCTTGTATTGTTGATGAATGAGCATATGAACGAGGGGAAAGCAACGGGAAATCTTACCGAATCTTTTGCACATGCGTTAAGCGCAATAAAACTGGAAGGAGTTCTTTCATGAATGCCTCGTCCCGTTCAGGCCTTTTCGGATCATAGTATGGGTGCGATTTGTCGTCCGAGTCACTGGGTGGAATGACCGTCTCACGAAGCGACGTGATATCTAACGCCTTGATGGCGTATATAGGTGGGGTTAACACAGAGCGACCCATTATGCTGTCCAAGAGCTCTGTGACGTTCTTGCGGTCAGCGTTGATGCTGATCTTGTTGACAACGAGTGCTGCAAGTGTCTCTGAGAGAACTTTGCATGTTAAACGAAGGCGTTGCCAGTGCCTACGACTCAGCTTTTCATATCACGTCAGTCAGATATGGCTGGTGGTCATTGGGGACGCGAAAAGACGTACGTGTCCAGCGATTTGCAGAATGAGCTCAGGTGCCAGAGAATCGAGGTGCATGGCTATTGTCAAGAAGCATCAAATCAAAAGCTGATAAGGTCGCCCATAATCCCGTGTGAGCATCACAGATCTGTCATGCAATGCAGTGCACCCACTTTCTGTCAAAATTCGTTGCAAAACCAAGGCCAAAGTATTCTGCCCGTTGACGTCAATCGCTCAGCTTTACGAGGATCCTGCCAGTGTACTAGCTTGCATAAAGCTACTTTAGTCCACAGAAAGACAAAATTATCTGGAGCTCTTTGGTGATAAGCTCGAATAACCCTACTTGCTTACGGGTCAGCGATGGCGATGAACATGATGGTGGTTGATATGAAGGAGGAAACCATACTCCGGTTGAGCTCACAGCGGAGTCGGCATCCCTGGAAGTTACCGCAAGCCGGGACCTTGCCGGATTTATTTGGTCATGCTTTGATCAAATGCCGATGGCATGACAATCGAACCATTGCCAAGCAAGTTCAAATATGAAAACTCTGAATTCAACCATCAACATCGCCCTGGAGTCGACAGCTTTCTGTTAATTACTATCTATGCTTTTTCACGATCATTGAATGAAAAAACGGAACAAGAATGTCAGGCCTCAGACCTCACGTCTCATCTATAACTTTTTTTTCGCTTGAATTATCTGGAAGGTCTGGGGCCAAACTGAGGCACGAAGCTGTGGGACTACCTCGTGGATCAGCTGGGCTATGCTCTTAAAATGCAACTTTTCTTTCTCGGTGTTACATTGAAATGAAAGTTTTAATGCGATTTCGAGTCCTTTGATCTCTTGGTGAGCTTTTTGGGGTGTTCTCCTGGTATGAATATTGAAATCGCGGTTGTTGTTTTTTTGCGGACATTTCTTATAGCCTGTTCAGATCCGTATAGTATAAATTTGAGCGGTCTTAGACCAGATTTCACATCAGAGCACCGGGCCGACATAAGGATTCATGCAACCAAGTTACAACACAGTTGTTTACGAAGGCCGTTGACGGAAGGTGCTTGATATGTACGCGTATAATCGCTTGGATGGACGCAGACTACCAAGAATAGTCTGCGATTTGGCCGTGAAAATATTCAAAAACCCGTAACACATACTCAGGGGTATCCTCTTCCAATTATCTCCCTTCATGAACGACAATTCTAATCATCTCATCTCCTCAAAAGTGTTTCCACCTTCGGACAGCAATTGTATTAGGCTATCTAATGTGTCTGAACAAGTGCACACCCCTTCACATACCGTGGCATCACTAACTAATTGCCACATATTCCCTTCCTGTGGTCCAAACTCGTAGGTTTTTGAACCTGTCAAATTTAACCTCATCTTTATCTCGACATTGGTCAACTAAATTCACAGCTCGCACAACAAACGCTGACAGGTACGCACTGACATGTATCCTTTTATTTCTCGCTCTCTTGGTTGGTTTGGAGTTGGGCATACCTCAGCCGCCGCTTGGCTCCTGAAGCGCGCTTAGGCTTGTCAAACAAACCAAACTCACGCCATACAAAATCATCCGGTTCTGAAGCGCCTATCCAAGCGAGATACACTAAATGCCATCGATATCTTCTTTATCACTCTGGTTATTTTCATCCGACAACGCGTGTTGAATATGTAGGTGGCTATCCCCACTGTCTCAACGTGTTTCATCTTTTCATCCCATGCAAACCGCGCCCCAACAGAAGTCAAGGGTTCTGTGACACGTATTTGCGCGTATAAATGGCGCCATATGAAGGCATGACAAGAATTTTCCACCTTCGTTTCCCTCTAACATTAAAAAATCAGACCTGGAAAGTCGCTCAAAGTCCTGAATACCCACCAGAATGCACCCCGGATTTCGGATCTACTCGGTCATGTTTATATGACTGGAATGCCCTGGGCACGGAACTTAGATGGACCGCGATCGATGTTGTCAGCCAGAGTTACAGTTCTACGGCTTGATACAGCCAGCTACATGAAAAATGGCTCCAATCGACTCGATATCCGTTAGACTTGAGCTCAACAGTCTGAAAACTATCTTTGCCATCGCAGGTGTCCTCACGAAAATAAAAGGTCAACCCTGTACACTTGACAATGCTAGCCGGTGACCGGATCCACAGTGAGCAGGGCCCCAAGCCAAATTGGATGACGAAAACAAATCACATGAGGCTTGGCGGGATGACATGATCGGCAAGGATTTGTCGTTTGGTCCGCTCCATATAACTCAATCATTGCGCATTCATTGATCTCCTAGCACCCACCTTCCCCACTTAAACTCGCCCATTTTACACCGTACATACCCTCAACCACCAACCACTGTTTCAACGCGCCAAAATGTCGAGTTTTGACCTACTGTCGCTCCCACCTGAGCTCATCGGAAAGATCGTAGAACATGTACGTCCTAATCTCGTTCAAAACAGAGTATGCCGCCATTGAGCAGAACGTCAGTTGCCAGATGCCCACAAGAAACCCTTACGGCTGGTTTGTCACGACCTAGATGGCATCGTCTCTCGCCAGCTGTTCTCTAGGATCGTTCTCAAGTATAGCAATTACCAGCCAGACTTGCTGCCAGCCCAGCTGGAGGCCCTAGCTACTCGTTCAACATCTATTCGGAAATACGTTCGCTCTCTAGAAATCAGAGGCTTCTCTCCTGACTCTCACCTCGGTGTCCGCTCACGCTCACGATCAATGGAACGCAATAGTCGTGGATCGCGTTCTCGCAGTCGTGGCCCTCTCGCCGAGGAACACGTAGTAAATCGCGGTCTGTTAGCGCATCTTGGGCTGGCGATCTGCTCATTGACCAAGGTTGAAAGCGTTTGGTACGTTTCTGTCAAATCTTTATATTCCTTCAAAGTTTCATGATCCGACTTTTACCTCTAGGTGGCAATTTGGCTTGAATGATCCTGAATGGGCTAAATCTGTCGTTATGGACTCCCTCGCCGCTTTGCCTCACCTTTCTGCTATCAAGATTTCTCTGGGTGGAGGCTCTGCAGCCTCTCTTCGTTTGGAACAGCTCACAAACCTTCGCCATATTACCATCACCGGATCTTGCCCCTTTTACCGAGAACTCATCATACCTGGCCTGCGTACACTTATTCACAGCTCTCCAAACCTTCAATCTCTGGAAGTAGATAGTGGAAGCTATCGCGTTGACACGGAAACGTGCACCCTCCACGATCTCTTAACAGATATCACTGTGGACAGTGATACCGGCACCGACTCTTCGACCTCCAAATCATCCCGCAGCCGTGCAACCCGATCAGTCATCCCCCCTCTCAACCTAGAGCGTCTCGCCTTGCGAGGTTGGTGTGTTCGTTTAGATGAACACACGCTTCCCCATCTGCGCTTCTTGAAGTCGCTATCGCTTTACGAGACCCTCCATCCCCATCACAACGTTGTCACTGACCTCTCTGATGAGGCACGTGCATCACTTCTGGAACGCATCACCCCCTATTCGTCTACACCCTCCGAGGTTTTTGAAGCCCTTCGCGAGGCGTCAATTCGGATTTCAAGTCTCTCTACCGATGCAGTGTGCCCATCTCTGTTGACATACCTCGCATCGTATTCTGGCCTGAAGAAAGTCGTACTTACTGGCGCTGACGGGCCTAGTGGAACAAAGGAGGAAAGTGAGCGTCTTGCAGACACGTTTTACGTGGATGTTCTTCCCCTCCATCGTGATACGTTGGAAGTTTTGGAGATTGAGCCTAGGTTTGAGGGTGGCTGGTGCTTCAACGCGAAGAACAAGGAGACGATTGGAGAGTTGAAGAATTTGAGAAGTTTGAAGTTGGCTGTTCGTGGCGCAGAGGTGGGCATTCCAGCCACGTCTCCTTCCCGTGAACCAAGGGGCAGGGACAGAGCGAAGCCCAAAGATGCTGTGGTAAGTTGCTCTACTGTTCCAATTTCATATACACATAGACTCATGATGGTTCTAGTGGAATCTGCTTGATACGACGACATCATTGCCATCTCTAACTCACCTCACCATATCGTCGACCGAGTCGGATGTAAGTCGTTACTCGTCAGCCGCGTCGGTCCTCTCGCCGGCGTCTTATGGCCACCTTTATCGCGTCAACCGCGAGATTTCCAAGAGTGTTACCACATTCGGCCCACTCGACGAGGGGATTGAAGAAGCCAACGAGAACGAAGAAGGTGGTGAAAGGGCTCCAGACGCTTCTGAGAGCACCCCAACTCGTCCGAGTCGATCTGCTGTTCAACACCGGGTCATTACGACGCCTGCCCGTGACTATGTTCCCAGGTATGACAAGGAACGCGGTGGGGTCTGGTTTAGGAGCTCGATGATGCAGGGTAGTCATCTTGAACTCTGAGTTCGGGAGTCGTATATCGTAAAATGGAATTAATTGGAATGTACTGGGATATGGACATGAAACGGACTTGGATTAGTATGTAATACGACCATTTAATTATCAAGCTTGATATAAAACAAACTATTCAATCGATGAAACGATGGTGCCAGTGGGCGGAGTCTTTGACTACTTACAATGTGAGATGTGTATAAGTACATATAATCACAAGTAAATGTGAAACCCCTCCTTGTCAGGGGTTCGCAATGAAGCATCACCCGAATGGAAAGATGAATAAACGGTTTGACCAAGTAAGTAAATGCAGGGTGGACATGGCCATAGTATTCGTGCATCACTGATGCCCTTTCCAGTCACTTTTCATCAGAATCACGGTGCATTTATGTAAATTGTCCCCATCAAATTACGACACTATTTTACGGTGGAATGTTTCTTTCGTAGTGAAACATCGATTTTACTTGGATTTTACCTCCAATACATAACAACATCACATTTTATATTTTAGCATGGTCTTTGGGGTATGATATGTGGTCGTATGTATAGTCATGCAATGCGAAAATCTATCGTGTGCAGTTCCTGTCCGCCGTACATTAAACATGTCTACCATGTCATGTTTCGCAACCCTTGATGAATTGTCAGAATCAAAAAATGTATAAGTAGACGACAGGTGTGTGCCACTTCCAACGTCAGGACACACATGGCGGTGCCGGCTTTTCACCTGGGCGGCGGTATCGCCTCATACCATCCTGTTGGCGTTTTGAATCTGTTGGCCGGGATACAGAGAATGGGGTTTAGTAATTTCCGACAACAAGTCATCCCAGCCATCCATTCGTCTGCGCAAAACCCAAAGCGAATCTCAACGTTGAATGAATTATCTTCCAGCGGTTGGCCTTCCTTTGAGCGGCTGTCCAGTGACTGCCCTATGCCGCGCTCAACTTGGTGCATTTCCAACATCACCAACAGTGACTATTGATGAATGATTGATGATCGCTGGTATCAGGCGTCCCATCATACTTCAAGCTTTGTATGCATACAACATTGGCGCTAGTGTTGATTTATCCATCATCCACCATCGGAGCCCCGCTTCATGGGGTAGGAGATCGGTTTTCTGCGATGGTATGTTTTTCAGTCAACAGCTTAGTACACACATAACACCATACGACCTTTTCAATCGCTTCCCTGAGTCCCTTCTAGGGAATGTGACACGATTCCTTGATCCTAGTTTTGCTACAGTTTCAGGTTTCTGATCACGGCGCTTCGAAAGTTGCGTATGTGCTCGGCGTTCTCAAGTAACATTAACTTCAGAATGGAAAAACCGCTGGTCACCTTTGTGCTGGTCATGCTATAAAGTCTCTGTCAATTTTTTTTCAGAACACCCCAGACCGGCTGGCCCAGTCAAATAATCCGCACTACTATTGTTCCAAATATCGTTAAACTGCTCATAACCATCATGTACTTCTCTATTGTCTCCACGATCTTTATCGTCTCTCTCCCCATTTTCACCCATGGTGTTCCCGTGTCGATAGGTCAGCAGGACAGCGCGATAGTGGGTCGCAATGAGCGTGCCAGTGTGAGTGTGCTGCTTCTCTTTACTCCTCTTTTGCGCGCTCAACGTGCCGGTTCTTCTACAGGCCTCAACAAAACTCACGATTATTAAGGCGGCGCACCCCACTGGCGAACACATAGTCGTTGTGAAGGACATCAAGCATCTAGACGAAGTTATGAAACTCGTGCCAGCTACCATGCACAAGTCGCTGTCAAAGCTCGCGATTATCAAGGGATTCGCCGGAAAGTTCACCCCCGAAATTCTGGACAAATTTCTATCAAATCCCAACGTTGAGCGTGTATCTCAAGATGGGTACATGGACTACGACAGCGTTTCCGTGCAGTGAGTAGACCGCCCCCTGTTACCGTTTGAGATGCTTATGGACATATATCTGCCAAACAGATCCAACGCACCATGGAATCTTGTACGACTTAACATTAAGGGTCCAATCTTACAAAGCACACCCACCGAATACAAATACGATGCAACAGCAGGTAGTTGTGCGGACGTATATGTCATTGATAGTGGCATAAATATCCATCACGATGAATTCAAGCATGGGGCTGCAACTCGTGCGCATTGGGGCGCAACCTTCGGGGAATACCCTGCAGGAACTGAGAACACGGATCAAGACGGCCATGGAACAGCGATGGCGTATGTACAAATGTCAACTTTTAGCATTGTTTACTGACGCTTACTCTTTCATTTCTAGTGGTATTATTGCTGGGACTACTCATGGTGTCGCCAAGCTTGCCAACGTCTACGCTGTTAAGATTGGCGGGAAAAGGCCTGCTGACAAGAACTCGGAGGATCCAACCAGAGCCAACGTTAAAAAGGCGTAGGTTTTATTTTTTAACAGGAAGGTTTTCGACGTTACTTAAAGGCTTCCACAGCATTCAGGGTCTCAATTGGGTGATGGAAAGGGCGAAAGAAAATCCAGGCCGTCGTCCCATCATTTCAATGTCCATTGGCACGGACAACCACCTCGACTTTGATAAAGCTGTTCGCGCAGTAATCGCGCAGGGTATCCCCGTTGTCGCTTCTGCAGGAAATGGAAAGGAAAATAAAGAAACAAAAGAATACGAGGGCGTCGACGCATCGGTACGCTCACCAGCTCATCTTGAATCTGTAATTACTGTTGGGGCTATAAACAGGCACAACGTTCGCCTGTATAGGTCCAACTTTGGCAAAGTAGTTGATCTCTATGCTCCAGGCGAAGATGTGGCCACTGCATCTGCTGTTGATAACTCTGCATCGGCATCATCCACGGGAACCTCACCAGCTGCAGCACATGTCGCAGGTTTGGTAGCAGTACTAAGCTGTCATCCCCACGTGGGTGCCACAGTAGCGAATCCAGCTGCGATGCATGCAAAGGTCATTGCGTTGTCTGATCAATCAAAGTTCAATATGAATCTTGGGCAAGTAGCTATTAGTGAGTCGTTTGAACGTCATACACTGCTGAATCTTTGGGCTGAATGTGATCATTTTTATAGAGGCCGATTCTCACAAGAGAGTGGCTCACCTCCCAGCAGAAATTCCCGCTTGACATGATTGATTCACCTTCACATATACCTCGGTTAACGTTGCTGATTCCCTAATACATATATATATTTGGCATAGACTTGCAAGCATGCTGGGCAAAATAAGTACATGTATCAAGCTTTGACCTATCGTGATTGATTTCATGAAAGCGCTTTTTCAGCTCAAGGCTTTTCACTGTCTTACCTACATACGTCCCTGGTTTCGATTGAGTTGATTCCGAATGCTGACGAATGAGCGCCCACACCTCATTCAAGTTGTTTGGTCGCGACTTTCGCAGTTTTACATACCTCTTTATATGACCACGGATACACAGGCACTCGACCCCTTTTATTCTCTTCGTGATGATCTTGATATCCGTGCATCGAGATAAAATGGGTTGGTATCCACTGTTGGGAACGTGAGCTCCATCACCGCCACTTACTGGATAGGACTACATTCTGATGGCATCGCCTTCATGTCGAGTGAGGCTTCCGTTTCTGTCAGCAAATTAACGAGGCAGTGCTCTGAGACGAGTATATAAGAACGGCAAAGATACAGATACGTACATTGGCATTTCACCCATCAAATATGGATACCTCCTCCACCAGTAACACCAGCGTAAGCTCACATTTTGAGCGCTCCTGCGTTGACGTTCCCGCTAACGTTTCTCACGGTTTACCATCATGGTATTTAGCCTGTGCTCACCATCAACAAAGCAGAAAACCCAACTGGCGAGCACATAATTGCTGTAAAGGAAGATGCAAATCTCGACGATGTCATAAAGCTCGCCAAAGATCCTAAATCGGTCACACGCCTCGAAATCATCCATGCGTTTTGTGGGACCTTCGACAAGGAGACTCTGGACAAATTCTTGTCCCACCCAGACGTACGTAGGGTTTCAGAGGACGGGTTTATGGATGACTAAATATGAACCGCCGTTTACAATGCAACCCATGATCCATCTTATATGACGTTCAAGTTATCTATATCGCACTGGTAAGGGTGAAAAAGGCTTCAAGTGCAAGCATCGCTGGCGAGTATGTACAGTACGAGCGACTGAGAGCTATGACGCCTTGCAATAAACGCGCTCGTTCCTCTCTTCTTGAGCGTACCACGCCTTTCCCTCCTCAGTGAGATGTCCTCTCCAATCGAATCTTGAAGTAAACGGTTTGTTTTGATAGTCGCCGTCCTGGAGATACTTCTCTATTATTCATAAAATGTGATATTGAGAAGAATAGTCAGAGTTAATGACGAGAAAAGAACGTACTACTTCGTGCGGTCACAATTTGGTCTGAGTAGGACCAACAGTCATGAAAACCCTTGATGCCCAAGATCCAATCATCCGCAGTGCACATGCTGGAGTCGAGGACAACAAGCCGTATGTCTGTCTTGTACATGTTTTGAAGCAATTTACTTGTATTTTCCAAGTATTCCGAGCTGAAGGTTTCTTCGTATTGCTTGGTTATGGTCAGCGCTTGGAGTTGAGGGCAGGATTGTAGTATGTTTTCGATCAGTTTGGCGTCCCAGAATTGCAGGGCGTAAAGACGGAGATGTGTGACCTGAGACTTCTGAATGAATGAAGGCAGATATTTTAATAAATCCTCGTTAGCGGAAATGACCTCGATATGGGTGAGGCGAAGCAAAGTGGGGGACGACATGTCGTCTTCGGTTAGCTTGTCAAGATCCGCTGATAAGACACGAAGATCGACCATCGCATTGAGGTTAGATAGCAGGGGTTTCATGTTTATTCCGTACCAGCAGGCGAGGGTTTTAAGATTTTGGCAGTGCTGGAGAAGATGATGAACTTCTTCAGTTGTATCGTGGATCCTTCCTACGACAAGGTGGTGGGCGAAGGATCCGATTTGCTCGACGGTGGGGCAACCTGGCTGAGTGAAATCCGGGGTAGGGGGCTCACTGACTTCATCCAGAATGCGGTACATGAGGGGGTATATCCTAAGATTAGAATTTCTGAGCCTGGTAATGGCTCACGTAGGCAGCGCGATGATACACACCATTTGTGAACGCGTCTCGCCACGAGAATCAGTGTTGTATTCGCTTTGTGATCAGAGGCATCGAAAGCGAGTGTAAAGATCAGATGTTCCACCTCGGGTGGAAGGCGTGGTTCGATTTCAGATACACCACGATTTGACAAACCCTCCAGATCCTGGAACGACATTCATATACTTGAAGGAAATAAGTCCGGACACGATGGGCCTTGACTCGAGTTAGCTCAAGCCCCGCAAGATGCCGAACAATTATTGCACGAGGCTGGCTTCCAAGATACTGAACCTTGACACTGACAGTGTGAGAGGATATATTGCACAGCCTGACGATTATAACGAGCTAGTATTTGTGATAAAGTTGCGAACTAGTTGACTGAGATAAGCCGATAAATGTCGTTTTAACGTTGTATTTGGATACCAAAATCAATTCAAGCATAACCTGAACAATATCAAAACATGTTAGCTGTTCAGAATCAATCGTGATACTTGTAACCTGTTCTACGATGGGACGTGCAGTGCAACTGGTGAGGATAGGGGCTGGGCAAACGTGATCCATTCCGCTGAGTCAGCAAAGCGTGCCGAGATTCTCACGCGGCAAGCCATCAATCAACAAGGTGGACCCACCGCTACGACCTACGACCCCCTCCCAGTAATCCTCAAGAAAACGGCGAGATGGTGAGTTTATGCTCCTCAAAATCAGACTTTCCAGGGCCCAGAGTATCGTAGATGGCGGTTTGGCAGGATTTGGGATGGAATTCAAGGTGGATTGAGATGGATGGGTGGGGGAGGATTTGGATGACGATACTGGGGCACCTTGGCCTTTTCTCTGAATTTTCATGATGAAGTCTTGAATGGTCGCTGATATATCCTGATCCTCTGCGCATCGTGTTCATTAGACAAAAGGTGCGCAACTTCCCCGACTTTGAGCGAGTTGTAGGGTTTTCTGACATTTTTTCACTACCTAGGTACCTCGTCCTTTGGTAAGAGACACACCAAGTCCCACACGCTCTGCAGGCGTTGTGGAAACCGCGCCTTCCACAGGCAACACAAAAGTATGTTGGAAATGGCGAGTTTGCTTGGGGCATGCACTGATGAAAAATTATGATAGCTTGCGCTTCATGCGGATATCCCTCCGCCAAAATCAGGTCGTATGAGTGGGGTCAGAAGGCTAAGCGCAGAAAGACCACCGGCACTGGCAGGATGCGTTACTTGAAGGATGTCTCCAGGAGGTTCAAGAACGGATTCAGGTGTGTTGACTTTTTTCTGCTCGTTGTTGCATCTGTTCATGTCCTCTTAGGGAGAACACCGTTGCCAAGAAGAGGGCCTCCACCAAGACCGATGCTTAAATTCCATTGTACTATCGTCTACTCTTCCCTTATGCATGCATCTTATGGTCTCGCCGCTTTCTCTACATGCAATAAGCATATGATTATCGCACCGCCCTCTTGAATCTACGAATTTATGAAAACCTGGCTGCTGAACAAGCCTTATGATGCTCGGAAAATGTGTTTCTATGATGTTTCACCATATCATGCGTACATTAGCTCAGGGAAGGAGGTTGCTGTCGGAGGAATGGGTCGCTGCTCAAGTGGTTGCATGGCAATGAAGCTCTGAGGATCTATGGCGCGGCAAGTACGCCAGAAGTACGCATCATTTGTCTTTGTATTCCTGACTTAGCATGTCAGCATACGGGGAATCGTTGTGTGGGTCCCTTCCACTGGTTTTCTGTAATGATGGGATTAAACCTGTTGAGGTGGAGCCCAATTGTTACAACCTTTCGGTGACGCCAAGTTTGCGATATCGTTCCACATCCAGGAGCTGGCAGGAGGCAGGTTCTGGACACATGATTTAATCCATTTTAACCAGGAACACGCTCAGTGCAAAGTGTTTCACAAAACTCGACTCCGAACGGTTTAATGCGAGCATGGGGGACTACCTATTCATTCTATCACGCTGTTGGCGCCAAGAGTCAGGTGGTGGCGATGTCTGAAGCTTATTGAATGACTACGGGCTCGAGTGTAACAAGTGAGCAATCCCTATCGCGATGAAGCACTTTTCTGGGTTTTCTGACGCTTTTCAGTGCTGAGATCGGCGTTATCCTACATGCTTCAATCTGTGTTTCTGCGAAATTCGTACGTTTTCCCGACCTTGTCGTTGATTAGTCCTAGCTTGTGGAGGAGATGGCTAAGTATCCTGTGTTACTTTTTTCCCCTTTATTTCCGCTTTATTCAACTATTCCCCGACCTATCAATCTTAGGGACAAACGTGGATATATTCGACATATAGCCAACTTGAACCCAGATATGACATGATCATGAGTTGCATTGCAAACTGTTTATATTTCATCTTTAATACCCTCCATGTAAGATGCACGTTTTAATCGTCCATAAATCCGTCCTCTGAAACCCTTCGTACGTCTGGGTGGGACAAGAATTTGTCCAGAGTCTCCTTGTCGAAGGTCCCACAAAACGCATGGATGATGTCGAGGCGTGTGACCGATTTAGGATCTTTGGCGAGCTTTATGACATCTTCGAGATTTGCATCTTTCTTTACAGCAATTATGTGCTCGCCAGTTGGGTTTTCTGCTTTGTTGATGGTGAGCACAGGCTAAATGGTAAACCGTGAGAAACGTTAGCGGGAACGTCAACGCAGGAGCGCTCAAAATGTGAGCTTACGCTGGTATTGTTCGTGGAGGAGGTATCCATATTTGATGGGTAAAACTTGAATGCCATTGTTATATACTCGTCTCAAAGCACTGCCTCGTTAAATGACTGGTCGCTCCACATGAAGGCTATGTCATCAGATCTTGCGTCCTACGCAGCGAGACCAAGGGGTAGTAGGTAGACTAATACCACGGCGTTTCAAGAAAGCGTCTTAGCAACGTACTACTAGTCTTCTTACTGTAGGCCCACTAGCACTGTGTAAAATATGCCGATAGTACTCACCGTTCACCGTATATATATGACTTTGCAACGTCGACGACAGAGATGAGAAGCTGAGTTCAAGTTTAACTGTGACTTCAACATGTGAGTCGTGTAGCACAGTGTCGGGAACGTCATAAACTCTCACTCCTTCTTCTTCCTCTTTATCTTCAAATTCTACTACTATTGCTATGGTATTCATGCTTTGCCTCTCGATTCCATAATTTGTGATGCACTTGTGTTCACTGAAAACGTGAACGAAGCTTAGACTGGACAGATTACGCTGCGGACATGGATTTCAAAATATTTCACGCTTGGTAGTCGTTAATCCATTAATGATTGTCAACTATCTAACCTAACCTAACGATCCCACATCCTACATCCCACCCAGGTGCCTCCCTAGTCCGATTCGAAAAATCCATACATCAAATCGTCGTCTGGCGATGCTTAGACATCCTAGAACCCTTCATCCCATCTCGAACAGCATCACCACAAGATATAGGGCCTAGGCCTACGCACGCCTGTACATGGTCAGTCATGGGCTTTTAGATGTGGCTAAAGAGATGTTATGGCTGAGTTTCAGTTTTGTGGTGGGAGGCGTCGATGAGAGAGGAAGGCAGAGGAAGTCTAAGAATTTCCATTTGCTCTGGGGAGACAGGCAATGCTGTAACGCGATTGAGAGATGTCAAGCGTCTACCCCTCCTCCTAACTAGTAACCGGATATGTTCACCATTCAAACGCCCCTCAAGAGGGCCTCGTATTGGCCAGGGCTTCACCCTGGCCTACACTCTATGTAATGATTGAGCAAATAATTTGGATGAGCCTAGCCAGGGAAGTGCGCAGGATGCGATATTGCAAGCAAACCACTTGAATGATCTGTGGGCGGGCGCCCATGTGTTTTGTTTAGTATCAAATCAATTGAGAACAATAACAAATACGGGAGAGGCAGCGACGCGGAAGAACTTTCTATGACAANAATGATTGAGCAAATAATTTGGATGAGCCTAGCCAGGGAAGTGCGCAGGATGCGATATTGCAAGCAAACCACTTGAATGATCTGTGGGCGGGCGCCCATGTGTTTTGTTTAGTATCAAATCAATTGAGAACAATAACAAATACGGGAGAGGCAGCGACGCGGAAGAACTTTCTATGACAAAACACATCAAGAAACCATGTACAACACAAGATGTCGGGAACGGGTTAAATGAGTAGGCCTGTAGGGCCAGCCCTATCGAATTGTTTGAACGACCAGAAAGGAACGAGCCATAAGCAGAATACGCTTTCATGAGACTGATCACGATAGGTTAAACCTTGATGCATTCACTTATTTTCCCGGGTTTCCATGCCCACACCAAGCATATTTATTGAAAAACGCAGTGAATCAGCAACCGAGACATATGTGAGGGTTTACCGACTATATCAAGAGGGAATTACTGCTGGGAGGTGAGCCACTCTCTGGTGAGATTTAGCCGCTATAGAATTCATCCCACTTAGTTCATCATTGTATGACCTTCAGAAAATGACTCACCAATGGCTTCCTGCCCAAGATCGATGCTGTTTGATGCTTGGTCAGACAACTGGACGACCTTTGTCTTCATTGCAGCCGGTTTTTTTACTGTGGCACCCACGTTCGGGTGACAGCTTAGTACTGCTAACATACCCGAGACGTGTGCCGCAGCTGGCGAGGTTCCCGAAGTTGTATACGTCCCAGAATTATTGTTTGCAGATACAGAGGTCACTAGGGAAGAGCACGGGTAACCCACGGGTACCGGAACGGCAAC
>NHTK01000711.1:0-42620 GCA_002938355.1 Panaeolus cyanescens
CATGACTATCGATACCTGCAACCTCCAACTGCTCTACCAAGGCCGTAGCCCAAGCTCAAGCGGAGATTACAACAAGCTTCCTTATCGTCCTGGATTGTTGACACTGACAAACCCCGGGTCGCAGGTTGGAGGTGGGTCGCCCACAACGACGAGCGGCTCTACGACACCCACAGGCGGCAGTGGAACCGTACCGCAATATGGACAGTGTGGTGGTGAGGGGTATACTGGACCCACAACATGCGCGGTATGTGGATTTAAACCCTTGTTGATACGAGCGTTTTACTGATGATTGATGCCCACCTGTAGAGCCCCTACACGTGTGTTGTGAGTAACCAATGGTACTCCCAGTGCCTGTAGAGAGGAAGTTTAGGACGAAGAGGTGTGGTATACAAATGCTGTGTAATGCCATTCCTGTCAATAATTAGAATACAAAACGCCCTGGTATTTCTTCGTGTGACAGTTTGTCTCTGTCATCGTGTCAGACTTTAAGTCTTTGGAGCTTGCTATATACTTGGCAGTGTCATCACATGCCCTTTATCGTGCTATTGAGGTACTTAATGGCAAACAGTTGCGCTCGAAGAATTTTCACACACTCAGCCGTCCCAATGACCTCTCAGCCTTTGTATCCAATGCCGTCGAGGAAAACAAGAAGGCTCGGGAGAAACTCCAGGCTAGCGTCGACAAAATGAATTCAGACATCAACGAGTGAGTCCATTGAGGCTTCGTTTTGGCTCAGGTGTGCTAAATTGAGTGTCTAGCTAGTAAGAACATTGCCACTGCAGCGTCGAAATTTATCATAAGAGTCAGAGGACTGCCCCCTTACTACCGATCTAAAATCGTTTTCGGGTCTTTGTTCAAAGGTTTGTCAATTTCTGCATTTGATTCCTCAATTCCATCCATACTAAAGAGACTGAATGTAATAATAAAACAGGGCCACCATGTCATTGAACTCATACTCAACAAGATGAATGACGCACAGCAGTCCCAAACTCCTAAAGTAAGTATACCGTTATCTTGAGAGGGGACCTTGCTAATGATTAATCCTTTCGCCGTTCAAACGTTCAGCCTATACTTGATCGCCTCAGGATCACGGGAGATCATATTGACTCACTGGTTCCTGCATTTGATATCTACAATGACCTTGTCACAAAATCTGGTTTATTTAAATAGGCGTTCCTCGTACGCGTGTATTTCTCAGGATTCCTTGCCAGGTTTTTTCTTAGTTGATCGAAATCTCTCAGCATGGATTTCTTCGTAATATCGGCAGCAAAATGTTCCAACGCTCGAACCACACATTGTGGGTGCAAAGTTCATATGTTGCTGGCCACGAGTTACCATTACGTTTGAATTCGAAGGATTGATCGCAATTGAAGGGACGCATTGTTTGGTTCCAGGGTTTCCGACAAACAACACGCTCATTTGTTGTCGTGTGAGTTGCCAAACAAATTGTTCCTTGTTCTCAACCACGACCACGACGGTCCTTTCGTCGTACCTTCCAGTCCTTACTCAACATTTCCCTCATGGCTGCCTTGAGGTCATTGCCGTCGTCGACGACGACGCCAACGTTGACATCGCCCAGGCTCATATTAACTCTGCTCCTCATCTCTCTCCTGAGTTCCCTCGTTTACGCGCAGGACCCCTCGCCGTCTGCGGATCCTCTTGAATGCACGTTTTCATGACCACCTGAAGATCTCAATGGTCTTCAATTAGTCGAAAGGAGAGGGGATATAGGCTTTAATTCGGTGTATTCGATATTTGAATGCGTGTAAGCAACTCGAGCTTTGTCTCTTTCTTTCACGTTGAAAAAAATGTGGTTGGGCCTAGGTATCATTCAGCGTCGGTGTCGCTGCATCCAGAGCACAAGTGTAGTTACTACAAGGTATATGCGCTTTTTCTGTCTTTCATTTTACCCTGTGACTCACTCTGAACATCACTGCGTTTGTGTTCTTTGCGCATTGTCCACAGCTTACAGGATCTCATATTCTAGCCTCAGCGTATGATGGCTGTCCACTCACCGCTGTACCATGCGACTCGGATAACCTGACCCCTCTTTTTTCCAACAACGTAAAGGACCAGACACCGCCGTGGGTTGAATTTGACCGGTATTTGTTGCATCTGAAGGAGCGCGTAGACGGGGATGATTACTGTAAGGGTCAACGGTATGAATTTGCTGTATATCATTCACTCTTTTACTCCATTCTTGCTGTCGCATTCCTGGTGCTTACCCGCTACTCTGTGACCTGCGAACCTTCTCGACGACACTACCTCTATCGCTACCTGATTCCTACCACTTGGTCCACGCTCTCTCCCAGTGCTTGCGTCGCGTCTCCTTCTCTACTTCCTTCCGTCTATTTCGTGGACCATAATTTGAGATTTGTTCTTTCTTCATGCGATTTTCTCTTTTGTCAAAGCCTCGAACTGTGCTGATCTGAGTCGAGTTCGGTGAAGGTGAATGTTGCACTCCCAACTGCTGGCTTTGCGGACCGCCCACCCCATCGCTTTAATCTTCTCGACCAACCATTCCAATTCATCCCTGAGGCGAAGGCTTGAAATTACTGTCGGAGCTCGTTGGTATGTTGTGACGTGGTTTTTTATCCTAATGAAGTGATTATCGATCAAGGGAAATGCGACTGCAATGGTGATATGATGGGGAAGGTGACTGCCTCATGCGGTGGTGGATACGGAGGGAAACCGATTTCGCCAACTTCGTCTTCCAGTAATGCATTCACTTGATACGCCTTATGTCAATTTATGAGCGTAACCAAAACATTGCTGAATAATAGGATTGAGTGCTTGTCAAGCGAAGCGTCAAACGCTTGAATGCAGCAAATGAATTATGTATTTCGAAACCTAAAGCAACAGTAACAAATTAAGGACGTAGTTCAGCTAATAAAGTAAAATAAAATCCTCAATGAAATCTAATGACAGTCCACGAATATCATAAAACCCGAGAGTGGAATGTAAATCTGGCAAGAAAATGGAAAAGAAAATCAGACAATGGTTCCTCACAACGTCTTGCACATAATCTCGTCATCCCAGCCTTCGGAATTGACACCTTGACGGACGATCAAGAGATCATTGGGATCGATGGTCTGTTTGAATGCACGAAGACGAGCGTAATGGGAGCCCCAGTATGCTTCTTGGAAGTTGGGAATCAAGATCTCAGCCTGAGCAAAAGGTCAGTTCACCATCCTGTGAGCGTAAATATCGATATGATTTACCTCATTGACGTATGCACCTGGGCTCTTGGTAACATCGCGGATACCATTAGCCCAATCCGTGACAGTCTGCTCGACAGCGTGCACCTCTTGCGGGGTAGCAGTTGTGACATTCCAGCTAAGAGCGATGGTAATATCGCTGAGCATTGATCTGAACGCTGGGTTGACAGCCATCGCGTCGGGATCAACCTTGGAGACAACGCCACCACCGACAAGGCTATGAAAAAGTACATAGAATCAATGTTTAAACGTTTAAGCTCAAAGGTTGAAAGGCATGTTTACTCACAAGGGACGAGCATCAGTAAGCTCCGCAAGAGCGTTGGCCAGATCATCAGTGTTTGTCTCGAAGCTTGTACGGGGAATCAACACAGAAGAGACAGCGGCAGGTACACCACTGAAGTCACCGATAGTGTAGTTGAACCCGATACCGTTCTGACTGTGGATGAAGTTGTCGTCATACCATTGCTGGAAGCCTGTGTAGGGTTTGGTCACATCAAGGTCGATGGAAACACCGTCGATTTTGCGAATCTTGTCGTAAAAGCCTTGAAGCGTCGCAGTAGCTTTGGGGTTTGAAGGGGGGCTGCCCATAGCCATGAGCGTGAGGAAGAACTGGGTACCTGAGTACGGCCAGAAACCAGCCCAACCGGCGTCTACGAGGGATGGGTGGACTTTCACCCACTCTTTGAAGAGTTCCAGGCGACCTGCCTCGGTAGCGGTGTTAGCCACAAGAAATGCAGCGGTTACTGGTGGCGCTGGGTGAGTTCGATAGGTAACAGAGGTAAGGATTCCAAAGCTGGGACCTCCTCCGCCACGCAGAGCCCAGAAGAGGTCAGGGTTGGTGTAGAGATTGGCTGTAACATGCTCGCCGCTGGGAAGGACGACCGTTTCTTCGACGATGTTGTCAACACCCAAACCGTAGAATGGAGACAAGACACTGTGACCACCACCCATAGGCCAGCCACCGCCTGCACCGACAGATCCTCCTGCACCAATACCTCCAACGACAAGTTGACCCCTGTCTGCAACAGCCTTGTACAGCGTTCCCCACTGCACGCCAGGCTCTATGGTAACGGCTAAAGTGGACTAGATGAGAAGGGAGTGCAAGTATGCTGTAGAAAGAGTACCTACCTGTGACTCCTTTCGTGCCACTGGGCGCACCCTTTGGAACGAAATTGTTGGAGAACTGAATGCCCTGCATGTTATGAGTCCACAACATGATAGATTGTTGCCCGAAGCTGCGTCCAAGATTCTCGTGCCTGACAAACCCTTATTCAGTATACCATGCGCAAGCCTGAGCGATATGACTCGGAGATGGACAACTCACCCAGTGTTCTTTACGATCAACTTCAAGTTATGCTGCGCAGCAAACTTCACCGTCTTCTGAATATCGGCGATGCTGGTGACATTAACAACACCCCACGGCACTCGTCCTTGGAAACACGTATTGCCTGGAGCGTTCACATCACCAAACGGATCACACTGATCCACCGCCGTTGAGTTGATCATCGTCTCCCAATTAATGAATTGAGCGGCTTGAGGCACCGAGGTCCTGAAGGCTCCATTATGCCACTTGGCTTTAACAGCATCACACTCGAGAGCATTGAAGGTGGGGTCATTGGGGAAACACACACTTCCCATTGGCCGTGGGTGGATGAGGGGTTTTGAGAGGGTTGATTCGAATGCGGCGATTGTTGAGGGAGATGGGAAGCATGCTTGGCCGGGGAGACATTTGCATACTGTCTTCGGTTCGACTGGGGAGGCGTTTGTGTAGGTGGCGAGTGCCAGAGCTAATGTGATGTATGAGAGTCCGAGCATTCTAGAGTATCAGTGAAGGAGGAAGTAGTGAAGGTGAGTGCAGTTGAAAGTCGAATTCGTATGGCATTTATACCCGTAAACAACCCCTACGTATACTCACAAGCAGATGCCTTCAAAGTCAAGATGTTCACAATAGTTAATGGAGTCGCGGCTCGGAACCACTATGGCCGACCCTCCATCCCGCTACTTGCGTACGCGTTCAATATTTCCATTGATCTTAAAATAGTATTGCAGCAATAATTCAGTATCGAGCGTTAGCGCTCGGACGCAGGCCTAGGATGGCCGACTCTTCAATGATTCCCTTCGTACAACCAACGACTCTTCACACGCCCCCGAAGGGACCCAGGTATGTCATTCAACCTCAACCGCCCCCTTGCAACGCTAACCGTCTCCGCATTTCGCGTGAGATAGGTGCTCATCTTCACATATATCTTCGGTCCGGTTTCAATAAGCAGATTTTATTCAGCAGAGTATGTCAGAAACCGTCAAAAATAGAGTTGAATTTGACAGAAGCGAGAGGCCTCGGTCGACGCTGTGGCCTACCGGATAGGGCAGTGTACCGAAATAGGTTCCATTAGCATTCGAACATTGTTAAAGATAGCCCAAATGGTACAGATGCTTCGTAATGAATACACTACTAGTACATCCACTCTTTGTATCGAAGAAACCGCTGAGTCGACGAACGTTCCAATTTTGCGAGGTGAAGTTCAGGGCTTACACCATTTGCCCAACAGGCCACATTTGGCCTGAGTACCTTCTAAAATTACGATTGAGTTGAATCAGAAACAGTGAAGCAATATAGATACTCTCGCCCCGCTGAATATTCGTGTTACGCATGCTGTGAAAACCAACACCCCTGTAAGGTGTCACAACGATGACCTCGCATATCATCGCTTGCAGTCGCTTTCACGATAAGCAGGGGATCTTGAAATAGTAAGTACTTAAAAACCCCCTCCCCCGACAGATTACCTTCACTCAGTTGTTGCTACTGTACAAACAATCAAGGAATGTCCATCACATGAGGGTCTTACATTTGTGCACATTGTTCAAATGTGAACGGAACCGATATCGACAAACCTTCATAGGCGAAAGCCGCAATGTCGACCGAGGTCTCTCGGTTATCTCAGATCTGGAATCAACTCTATTTTTGACACTTTCTGACATACTGTGCTGATTAAAGTCTGCTTATTGAAGCCGGTCCGTGAGCGACAGGCGACATCTGGAATGCGGGAATGGTCACGGTTAGCCTTTTTCAATCTGATATTCATATAACATACCTGGGTCCCATAATTCTTTAGGAATTAGGGCGCGCTTGAAAGGTGGTCTCATAGGCGATGGACCTATTGGTGAGTCGGCCATGGTGGCTCCGAGCCTCAAGCGTGGTGATTAATATTAGAATCTTATTGTAAGTCCATAGGTTTTCGACGAGTCGGTCATCGTGCGCCCGAGCCGCAACCGCGTCCATGATTAATGTTCCACTGAGCATCTTAGCTTGAGATTCATTTACTCATGTGAGCCATGATGTGTTGGTAGGATGTATGTATAAAAGCCCTCTCGTTTTTGACTTTGAACTACACTCACCTTCACTACTTCCCTCCTTCACTCCTCAAAGATGCTCGGACTCTCTTACCTTACATTAGCCCTTGCTTTGGCCACCACTTCTATCAAGGCCTCTCCCGTTGAACCAAAGACTGTTTGCAAATGTCTCCCAGGACAATCATGTTTCCCAAGTCCATCAACTATCTCCGCATTCGAATCAACACTCTCAAAACCCCTCATCCACCCTCGTCCAATGGGAAGTGTCTGCTTCCCCAATGACCCCACCTTCAACGCACTCAAGTGTGATGCTGTGAAAGCCAAGTGGCACAATGGCGCCTTTAGAACGTCCGTCCCGGAGGCAGCGCAGTTCATCAACTGGGAAACTATGATCAATTCAACAGCCGTCGACCAGTGCGATCCTTTCGGTGACGTTAACGATACCTGCTTCCAAGGACGAGTACCTTGGGGTGTTGTCAACGTTACCAGCATCGCCGACATTCAGAAGACCGTCAAGTTTGCTGCACAGCATAACTTGAAACTCATCGTGAAGAACACTGGGTGAGTCACTCATGCATTCGAATAATTTCTCTTGTTATGTGCTGAAAATGACTCCGCAGACACGAGAACTTAGGACGGAGCTTCGGGCAACAGTCAATCATGTTGTGGACACATAACATGCAGGAGATCAAGTTTTCCAATAGCTTCGTTCCCAAGGGCGCTCCAAGTGGTACCCAAGGTGTCACGGGTACGTTTTGATTTGTATCATGTACTTAATACGATCTAATGTTATATCATCCAGCTGTCACCATCGAACCCGGCGTGCAATGGGGTACATTGTACAAAGCTGTCGCTGACAGGGGACAACTCGTAGTAGGAGGCATTGGTGCTGGAGGATCTGTGGGAGCTGGTGGTGGATGGCCTATGGGCGGCGGTCACAGTGTCCTGTCGCCATTCTATGGCTTGGGTGTTGACAACATCGTCGAAGAAACTGTCGTCCTTCCAAGCGGCGAACATGTCACCGCCAATCTCTACACGAACCCAGACCTCTTCTGGGCTCTGCGTGGCGGAGGAGGTCCCAGCTTCGGTATCCTCACTTCAGTCACCTATCGCACTCACCCAGCGCCACCAGTCACTGCCGCATTCCTCGTTGCTAATACAAGCACTGAAGAAGGACGCCTTCAACTCCTCAAGGAGTGGGTCAAGATTCATCCAGACATCGTGGACGCCGGTTGGGCCGGCTTCTGGCCATACTCTGGCACTCAGTTCTTCCTCACATTGATGGCTATGGGTAACCCACCCACCAACCCCAAAGCTACTGCGACGCTGCAAGGATTCTACGATAAGATCACCACCATCCCAGGAGTTAGCATCGATCTCGAAGTCACGAAACCCTACACAGGCTTCCAACAGTGGTATGACGACAACTTCATCCACAGCCAGAATGGTATCGGGTTCAATTACACTGTCGGCGATTTCAGTGGTGTACCTGCCGCTGTTTCTTCTGTGTTGATTCCCCGTACTAGCTTCGAGACCAACACTGATGATCTGGCCAACGCTCTTGCGGAGCTTACCGATGCTCGTCCCTTGTGAGTAAACATCCCTTTTGACCATTGAGCTTAAGCATTGATTCTATCTCCCTTTTCATAGCCTTGTAGGTGGTGGAGTCGTTTCCAAAGTTGATCCCGATGCCATGGCTGTCAACCCTGCTTTCCGATCCATGCTCAGTGACATTACCATCGCTCTTAGCTGGAACGTCACAACTGCTACCCCGCAAGAGGTGCACGCTGTCGAGCAGACTGTCACCGATTGGGCCAATGGTATCCGCGATGTTACCAAGAGCCCAGGTGCATACGTCAATGAGGTAAATCATATCAATATTTGTGCTCACAGGATGGTGAACTGACCTTTTGCTCAGGCTGAGATCTTGATTCCCAACTTCCAAGAGGCATATTGGGGATCACATTACGCTCGTCTTCGTGCATTCAAGCAGAGCATCGATCCCAATGATCTTTTGATTGTCCGACAAGGTGTGAATTCGGAAGGATGGGATGATGAGATTATGTGCAAGACTTTGTGAGCGAGCATTGTCTGTTATCTGATAGTCGCATTTCTTTGTTTGGTTGTCGGAGGACTTAGATTTAGATTTCATTATTGGGTTTGGGGTTTGTATTCTATCTATACACATTTTAATTGTTAACTGTAGATTTATCTTCTGAAATAATTAATCGATTCTGATTTCTATTTGAGTGATATTGACCTCTTTTCACTTACACGGATATTTCGTTCGTTGCTGCTCAGATCCCCTTCCACACACAGTCTTGATGAAGAATGTGCTCCGAGTCAGGATTGATCACTCCTCAGGCACTCGTTACGAAAAAAAAAGTGACAATACATATTGTAAGACCATGTAAGCTTCACATTCCATCGTTGGTTTTGGGGTTCTGGCGGCGCGCTTACGGTAGATGGCATTATCGCACAACTTGAACACAAACAACCATTTTAACGTCCATTTCACTCTCTATGCAACTATATTTTAGTTGGACTTTATATTAGCAACTTTAGCGGAGAAAAACAAGCTAATGCTCTCTCAGCGCAACCATAATTCCGCCTTATAGGGGCTTTGTTTGGTATCAGTGAGTGCGCCAAACAATGCCAGCTCACCACTGTTGATGGCGTCCGTTTCCTCCTTCTCTCTCAACCTCAACCACGATGTACATGGGCCATTGACCTTCCTCTCTGCCTCCTTCAGCCACGAACAAAAAATGTCTGCGGGCTCTGGAACGTATCATGGTTTCTCTCTCGTGGTTATTCATAATGGCCACTTCAACGGTCATTTTTCTGCCCAGGCTCATGGTGAAACGCTCATCGCTCGCTGTGCTCGTGTGGTCTTTGTTTTTCGGGTCTATTGCCTCCTGGATTGGATGATGTTGCTTCTTCAACTTTTGTTCACCTCATGTGCTCCATCGCCGGACAAAATCCCGATGTTGACAATTCTGAGAGCTGACGAGACTGTAGGACTTGCTGGAGTGGATATCTCAGCTTGGTGCATCTGCTTTTCTGCTAATGACTAGGCCTCACACATGTTCTAATCTAAATAGTCGGCACCTCATCTGAGCGCCGACGAAGTCTTCATCACCCCTTGCGGAAATTCTTCCTCCCAGTCAATACCTTCCAGCTTCTCGTTCTACGAATAAAACTGCTGCTCAACCAGCGAAGTCAAGGCCCTTGGTACTTGCCTCACGCCAGGAGAATGCTTGAATTGTAAATGTAATTGTTGATGTTGATGTTCGTTCGGTGGGCGAAGATTGGACTTGGGAATGGTACGACTTCTCTCCGCGTTATCTAATTTCTCCGCCAACTTGCTGATGATTTAATGCTCACATTAGCCTCGCCATCACCATGTCTGAAATCGTTTGTTGAAACCTATCCCGACTGTCCTCTGCGTCATTTTGTCCTACATTTACATGTCTTCGTAGTTCTCACTCGCTATTCTTGCTTCAAGTCCACCCCCCTCGACAACTGCCAATCAACGTGACTTATTTTTTTACTTTAGGTCCTTACTCACCTTTCGGAATATACATAGGTGCCATAGATGAAGTCTTGCCGTCAGCTGAATCATTGTTCGTTGGATTTCGGTGCGTATTATCCCCCCTATTTTCCATATTGAATTATATTAACAACGGCGTGAATTAGTATCATTTGATCGCTCCCTCACTTCAACCAATCTCCCTTTGTGGGCGTTCCGCGCTCGTCTCTCACACCCCCTAAACTTTCACGTCCTCGTCTAAGGCCCAAGCTAGCAACTTAGATTTGAACCGTTGTGTGGTATTGGTGTCGTGCGTCGAATTTGTGAGTGGGAAGTGGTTTGAGTATGAACAATATTATCGATTTTTTTAGTTGACTATAAAGTACGCTGAAGCCCAGAGATATTCAAAAGCTACCGTTGATCCGTGATCGCCCATCCGAGTCCCACTGTATCACCACAAGAAGATCAAATAGGGCATATTCACCATATCGAGAAAATGACGCTGATTAGAGTTTTTGAAAGACGGGTTCAGGTTCCGAGAACCGGTCGAGTTTTTTATCACTCACAGTTCACCTCATGGTTTCCGGGAGCCATTCGCCGGACGGGCCTGTTCTCTAGTATCGTGCATAGTTTCCCCACAACTGTACCTGTACCCCACACATGCAGCTCCACCACAACACCGCAAAAAGGCTTATCCGTACTCTACTTGCGGGTTTTTTACGGGTCTTAAATGTTCGAGTTAATTGTCAGAACCGAGGGTCGCCCTGATGAGTGCTATTAATAGACATAGGGGTGCGTCAATCATGCGCTTTCACTCACCCCTATACGTATCCAACCATCCAAAAATGAAGAAACAAACAAGTAAGCGACGCTTCTCAATGCTTGCTTGGTTTGATACAACTCACAAATGACCATAAAATTGTGTTCCACAGTTTTTCCTCGTTGTACACCTGCCATCATTTACGCACTGCTGCCCGAGCAATATCCGACGATGATGAAGACCAGTGCTCGACTATAAATAACACCTTTTCATAACATAACGACTCTTCAACACTTCATCTCCTCATTCTCGGAGCACAATGAAGTTCATCACCGTCGCCGCCGTCCTTGCTGGCGCAATCTCCTCTGTCAGCGCTGAATGCGCTCTGCCCTCTTCCTACAGATGGTCTTCAACCGGCGCCCTCGCACAGCCCGCTAACGGATGGGCATCCCTCAAGGACTTTACCACCGCGCGTTACAACGGCAAGCACCTCGTCTACGCCACCTACTACGGCTCCAACTGGGGTTCCATGGCATTCGGCCTAGTCGACAACTTCAACCAACTCGGCAGTGCCTCGCAAACCGCCATGAACCAAGGCACCGTCGCTCCCACCCTCTTCTACTTCGCACCAAAGAGTGTCTGGATTCTCGCCTACCAATGGGGTCCCACCGCCTTCTCCTACAAAACCTCTTCAGACCCATCCAACCCCAACGGCTGGTCCGGTGCCCAAACCCTTTTCACAGGCAGCATCAGCGGCTCCAACACCGGTGTCATCGACCAAACCGTCATTGGTGACAGCCAGAACATGTACCTCTTCTTCTGCGGCGACAACGGCAAGATCTACCGCGCCAGCATGCCTATCGGCAACTTCCCAGGCAGCTTCGGCTCAAACTACGTCACCGTCATGAGCGATTCCACGAACAATCTCTTCGAAGCCGTTCAAGTCTACACATACGGTACCAACAAGTACCTCATGATCGTCGAAGCCATCGGTTCCAACGGTCGCTACTTCCGCTCATTCACTGCCACAAATCTCGGCGGTTCATGGACTCCTCAAGCAGCAAGCGAGAGCAACCCATTCGCTGGCAAGGCGAACAGCGGTGCTACATGGACCAACGATATCAGTCACGGTGATATCATTCGCTCCAACCCTGACCAGACCATGACTATCGATACCTGCAACCTCCAACTGCTCTACCAAGGCCGCAACCCAAGCTCAAGCGGAGATTACAACAAGCTCCCGTATCGCCCTGGATTGTTGACGTTGACGAACCCCGGACCGCAGGTCGGTGGAGGTGGATCGACCAGCACGACTAGCACTACGACGACTAGGACAACGACGTCGACGACGTCGACCTCGACTAGCAGCACGCCTACACCCACTGGTGGAGGAGGAACAGTCCCTCACTGGGGACAGTGTGGTGGTGAGGGTTATACCGGCCCTACTGTGTGCGAGGTATGTGCTTGAAATTACTTGATTGTGGCTGTTTTTGCTGATGCTCGTTGCTTACTCGTTCTTAGAGCCCCTACACGTGTGTTGTGAGCAACCCATGGTACTCTCAGTGCATCTAAGGAGGACGGGACACCCGAGAAGTAGAGTTATGCTATGTGATACCAGTTCTATGAATAATACAAAGAGAAAAATTGCTTTCTTCACACTTGTGAACGCGCGTTCTTTTCATCAAGTCAACGCCAAGGTCTGGAGAATATAATTGTAGGCTTCGAACGCCTTGGTCGCATTGTTCTTTCTCTTTCGATCGCGTTCTATTCAAGAATATTTCATTTTCATACACATATCCGATCCCTAGTTCAACGAGCTGAGCTTGCGACAGCCTAAAATCATGATGTCTTAATATCATAATGTTATCACCCGCAGTCCGCAGTTGAACAACCCTCAGGCAATGCTGAGCAGGACGAAGGTTTGACGTCAAACCACCCCTCTCACACACCCGATGGAACCCAGGTACATTATTCACCTCAACCGCCCCATTGCCAGTGCAAGACTAAGCGACCCCGCATCCTCACCCTGATATCGTCGCCTCATTCTTCGGTCGGCCCCATTTCACTGAGCACCGCTTAATCAGCACACTATGTCAATCTTACAAACCGTCAACAGCAGAGTTGACCTGGAGATACTAACCGGCGAGATGTCTGAGTCGAACCTACAGCCTATCGCTTAACACCTCCTTGGATGAAGCCTCAGTCGTCACTTATGCAATTGAGCGCAAGGATGACTTGGTGGTATAGGTGTTATTAGAAGTCTGGAACAGAAGTATTATAATTAGGGCTTTCTCAACAATCCCAAATGTCACCCGAACTCGCATAAATGACCGTTGTGTTCTATTATGACCGTGATCGATATTCAAATACAAAGTGTAAATCGACGAAAGCCAGCTTCTATCTACTTGCCACTTTTATCAGCTTTGGTAACCGCATTACTAGTATGAGGCAGTGAAACAGGGGTTTGGGCCTTTGGAGAGCCATTTGGACTATTAGTATGCGAGTTCTGAGGACTCGGTTCGAGGCTCGGGGGTGGAAGACTGTTTGGACTTGACGTCAAAGGTGATGACCGCGGCCCGCCTTTGTATGCGAGTGCCTCTACCTCCTTGATCACATTTGTTACTGCCCTTTCCTGTACATGCGTGTCAGCTGACGGGAAGCGTGCTGTGAGTCAGGACACTGGCAATGGCACGACGTACAGCATAAGCCATGTATGAATCAATCTCCTTTTTCTGCTCTGCGCCTGCTATGGGTGTGATTGGGATCCAACCAGAGTAACCCCAATCGATGACGCCAATTCCAAACTTTCCATGTTCAAGACTCTTACCCTGCAGCTTGATGTTTCCTTTATTAATATCCCTGTGATAAAGAAAAAACGAGGTTAGCACGTATACACATGTACAAAACATGTACAGAAAAACCCACATGTAACCAACATGATATTTGCGCGCAATATGCTCGAGCCTCTCCACTATCTTTGTCTTTATCTCACCCCATTTTGCTTTTGCCTCGGCGCCTTCTTGTGTCAGAACATGAAACGGCACTCCTCGAGGGATCTGCTCCAAAGTCGGACCTTCAATCTTCTTCATCGTAATATAAAAAACCTGTTTCTCATCAGGCGACGGTTTCATAACATCGCACGCAACCAACTGGCCCACGCGTTCAAGACCATCAAGCTCCATCATAAGCCTCAAGCTACTCTGCTCATCCAGCGTCTTTACAACCCAACGCTTGTGAACCTCCAATCCCCCATTCTGCGGATGATTAATAACCGTGCCGAAAAACCCGCCGCGAACCTCTTCCTTTGAAATCGCGCCCTCGTCTGTTTTTTTCTGAAAGGCTGCTACGATCTTTTGCATATCGGGCGAGTTTTCGTTGCCTTTTTTGCAATGGACTGTTTGGTTGAATGAAGAACTTGTGATTAGCTCGTTGTGGGGTATGAAGGGGTGGAGAACACACAATTTGCGGGGGTTTTTCCTTTGTACATTTCCTTTATTTGTATAGGCGTGAGCCGCTTTGCGGGGACAACGACATCCGAGTCTGTTCTGGGTAACATTGTTGGAGCACCTTCAGAGAGCGATAGAAGAAGAGACAGCGTGACATAGATGGGGAAAGCAAGTGTCAAATACATGGTGGATGGATGGAAGGAGTGTTGAACAACTGGATGAGTGATTGGATGTCAGAGTTGGATTTGAGAGGACCAGCCTGAGGGATGAATTCTGTGCTCGTCGACCTTTTTATATGCCCAAGTGCGCCATGGTACCTTTTGAAGCACGCTCATAGTGTCTGCAAACTTTGAGTGCAATTTCGACTCCATGTTTCCTTTTTTCCCGCAATAATCTCCGAGCTGACACACCGTGACAGACAGCCGCTTCGGTGCAAAGTCTAAGTTGTTGCTTCAAAGTGGGCAAAACAAATGATGACGGTGCCCACTGTGAAGATGACGGATTGACTGATAGTGGGTAGATTGGTAATGGTGGGCGAAACCGATATTTTTACCCACTGGTACTCAACTTCAGCACGATAGTGGTTGTACTGCAATCCTTCAATAATCTACGTTCCCCGTAAAGTGGCAGTGATAACAACGTCATGAGGGCCAACTTGGAGGGGGTGAATGAGTAGCTAGACAAGTAATTTTATCGCTTTCTTGCCTGCATGCTGTTAGAGTCACATATGCTCCTAAGAGTCATCACTCCGTGCCGTGGTCAAGCAGACGTCGACAAAAGTCTCTTAAGCTTCAGATACATCGATTACCAATCTAGTCTAGTTCAACCCGCCCACGGGGGGATGATCATGATGATAAGCTCAGGACAGCGGCGAGCCATTAATCATCGCCAGTATCGGCTTTAGGCGAAGGTGCGGACGACGAGCGTGGAACATGGCAAAAGGCGTGCAGATGCGTCAAGGAAAGAGAGTATATACATTTTAATAACTATCTGAATGGGGTGATGGCGTCGTCAGCCGCCATGGATCTATAATCGATAAAGATCACATGCATTAGATGAGTATGAACGGGGGAAATGGTGGCCATTGGATAAGAGGGGATGAAAAACAAGCATCAGAATCCAAAGGATATGCTGGATCGGAAAACGAGACTGCCTCTCAACTCCGCACTCCCCACTTGCATTACCCTCGACTACCCGAAACTCCACGCATCGCCAAGATTTTAGTGTACTTTATAGCTTTAATACGGGTACGGGAGTATGATTGGGATTTGTGGTTGTAGTTTCAAAATAAATAAATAATTCATTCGATGTATTCAAGTGTTCGCGGGGATAATAGTAAAGCGTAGGCGATATTCGACAGGGTATCTTTAGTTGGCTTAGTGTGCAGTATGACGTCCTCCTTGATATACAATATTTCGGCGACACTAAATGGAACGACATTTTTGCGTTGATGTTGGTGGAGAATAATGATAATCGCGCAAGCGTGATTCAAGCGACAGGATAGGGGCTTTATTTGTTTGCCATCAAAGATTGGACCAAACAGCGCCAGCTCACGAACGTTGATGGCAACCCAATCTTCTTGTTCGCTGTCAACCACGATGACCAGCATGGTGCACGGACCATCAGCTCGTTCTCTCCCTCACTAAGCCACCAATCTCATATCCTTGGACGCTCATTCAGCTTTTTTTTTTCATGAACACTTGATCTTCACCTGTTCTTGCTCGATAGGGACGTGTAATTGAGATGAGTGTTGGTTGGCAGACAGATTGTTGCTGAGGGTTGCATGCGAAGGTGTGTTTTTTCCTTTCTTTTTTTCTGTTTCTCACTGGAAGCTGTGCTTATCACCGTTTGAATGACGTTTATCANGGGACGTGTAATTGAGATGAGTGTTGGTTGGCAGACAGATTGTTGCTGAGGGTTGCATGCGAAGGTGTGTTTTTTCCTTTCTTTTTTTCTGTTTCTCACTGGAAGCTGTGCTTATCACCGTTTGAATGACGTTTATCATCCTTGCCTTGCCTTCGTCACTTGCTCCCACGCCTCCCCTCCTCAACTCCATCTCATATCACCCCCTCCCTTCCTCTAGCGTTCGTTTATAATGTTGCTGTATTTCACTAATTTTTCAATATATTGTCGCTCTCATCGCTCCTTATTGCACGCATCCTTGCTTTAGACTCGTTCTCAGCCCCACCCTGCGGTTGCCACCGTTCCTCGCCTTGCCTCCTTTGCTGATTTCCACTCGCCTGCCTTCATCATCGCCCATTCCTCCTGTCTCCGCCTTATAACTTCACTGAGAACCAATCCTCTCACTTGATATAGGTCCGCTACTTGCTCATCCGCACGTTGCTCCCATCATTCCTCTCCCCTCCTCCCCCCTCTTTCTCTCAGTCTCTGTCCTCACTTAACGTCATCCCACACCCAGCCTTCGTTCTCGCTTTTACGCTTTCCTCCCCCAATCTCTACATCTTCGGCGTTGAGAGCTCGTGTATCCCTCATCCTGTGAGTCTGCATTGGAGAATACGCCGTGTCCGAGGTGTTGTGAGCGAGGTTATGGTGCAAATGATTTGGGAGAGCGCATATGCCAGTGCGTGGACGGGACCAGGGCTTGACTGACGCTGACCTTCTGAGCTCATTGTAATGTTGTTCGTTCACCATCGCTTCCACTATCTCTATCGCCATCGTATGGAAAGCAAGACTGTCATGCTCAAAAATTCATAAAATACCATCAACGGCTGATGTCGGCAACACAACATTCATAATTTATGAATGGAATACCCCAGCCACTCCTTGCTATTTAAATATTGGGTACCTTGTGCGCTGTCTCCGGGAAACATTTTTTAATCAAGCAACTGTGGTCGTATGAAATTATAGGGCAATGAAATGGTATGTTACATAGGGTGGAAGATAGAGAGCGTCGTAGGTTTGTGTGCGTTACATATAACATAGACCGCAGCCGCTTACACAGTGGAAGGCTCACTTAAACAGTGAGGCGCCAATTTCAAGTTGACCCATGAATTAATATAAAACGGCAGGTTAAGAAACTGATGTGAATGGAATTTGACGAATCTACGTTCAGAGTAATGCCCTTTATCTCATTAGTATTCCCCTTCGTGTCTTGAAGTAAATAATTCTCACCTCATGGCAGATTACCCTTGACGAGAACCGCATAATGAGTTTTCGAATTTTGACGTGAGGCAAGCTCGCTGGATTATAATAATCGGCTTTGACAGACGCGTGATTGCGCTTTCCCTTTTGGGCGGTTTTTGATGCGCAGCGACGAGTCAAAATCAGCAGACAGCAGAAGATAGGATCAATTCTGTACTTTACTTACGACAAGCGTTGAGCACATTCTCCAATATTACTGCCACCTCCAACGTCCTCGACTTGAGCTGTTGAATGTATGCACCTCGCTTGCACCGGTCTCAGTTGTATTTTTGCCCTCACGCGTTACATGGGTCTGAGAACAGTAAATGAAGTCATTGGCATGGTGCATTTACATAGGCATGGTACGTTTCTACTCTTGCCCAGCGTCTTATTTACATTATACATAGGGGCATAGACAACATTTATCAACCTGTAGACAATCGAACATGCGGGTTATTGTGCAGGACTTTGGACGTGTCCGGGTCCTGATCCCCTTATTTCCCCACGCAAGCTCAGCCGCTGCAGCCGGCCACGTCGGCTCAACGCACTTGGCAGCTTGACAGTCTTGCTTTCCATACCATCGCTGGTATTTCTCATCTCCCTCTCGACGCATCAATATCAATATTAATGTTCAATCATCAATCGATCATCGTTGCTCTCAAAAGCAACGTTCCACCTTCATGATCACCTACAATCCGAAACTCAGCGTCCATCTTTTTGCCTCGTTACCTCTTTGCTTAACCCTTCATTGATTCATTCTCTATCCCAGTTCAGGGCAAGTCGGCCTATCCTTTCACACTTTGGGTTATTTCGAGTCGTGCTCTCCTCGTCACCACTTGCAGGACAAAGGAAATGCCCGACTTTGCTACACATGACCAGTGTGTGCATGGTATAAAGTGAATACATACATTCCGTTGACGTTCGTTCATGATCGATGATAATATGACATGACCCTCGCTTTGTTCACTTTTCATTTATACTCAAGTTTGGCCATGGTATTATGATATAACCATGTACAACGCTGGCTCGGACTCTGACTTTTCGTTGCCTCGCTAGCTCATTTATTTATTGCCATACTTGATTTGCCGAATTTACGGTGCTGTTAAAATGTTGGCAAAACCAATATCGATCATGATTGTATCAATAAACCGTCCTTGGCGAAATACCGCAGCGTCGACCGAGACTTTTCGCTTATCCCAGTGCCAACTCTATTTTTGACGTTCCTTGACATGTTGTGTCGATTAAATATGTTTAGCGAATCGGGCCAACTGTGATAAGCGACGATCTCAGGTCGAAAATGCGGGGATGGTGAATGTTTAACGGTGGGTTTCTGTAGCGATACCTTGGTCTCATAATGGCTATGGGCGTGTGAATGGATACCAATTGGCGACGATGCTAGATACACCAAGTCAACGTTAATGAGTCGGTCATCGTGCGCCCGAGCCTCAAGCGGCGCGATTATTATTAGAATCGTATTGCAAGGTTTGAGTTTCCTACATGCCAAGGCGACATGTTGTACGTGAGTCGGGCATCTTGGACCCGAATCGCGCTTGCGTAGGTTATTGTGAACATCTCAACTTGAACATTACCTGCTAGCGCTACTAGTACTGTATACTACGATCAGCGCCAGTACGAGGCATCTATAAAAGGCCTCGCGTTTTCGACTTTGAACTTCACTCATATTCACTACTTCCCTCCTTCACTAATACTCTACAATGCTCGGACTCTCATACCTCACCCTAGCTCTCGCTCTCGCAACCTCATCAATCAACGCCTCCCCAGTCGAACCGAAGACAATATGCAAATGTCTCCCCGGCCAATCCTGCTTCCCCTCCCCATCCTCCATCGCCGCATTCGAAAGCACACTCTCAAAACCCCTCATCCACCCACGACCCATGGGCAGCGTATGTTTCCCCAACGACCCCACATTCAACGCTCTCGAATGTGATGCTGTAAAGGCGAAGTGGCATAATGGGGCCTTCAGGACTTCTGTTCCAGAGGCTGCGCAGTTTATTAATTGGGAGACTATGATTAATTCGACAAGTGTGGATCAGTGTGATCCGTTTGGTGATGTTAATGCTCCTGGCAATACGTGTTTCCAGGGAAGGGTGCCGTGGGGTGTTGTTAATGTGACTAGTATTGCGGATATTCAGAAGACGGTGAAGTTTGCTGCGCAACATAACCTCAAACTTATCGTCAAGAATACTGGGTGTGTCTTTTGTACAGTGAATGTATATTGCTGTCATATACTCATAACGATGTCGCAGACATGAGAATCTTGGACGTAGCTTTGGACAACAATCTATCATGTTGTGGACACATAATATGCAAGAGATCAAGTTCTCGAACAGCTTCGTTCCAAAGGGTGCTCCTAGTGGCACGCAAGGCGTCACTGGCAAGTCATTCTTTTCTATCATTCGTCTACTGCATGCTAACTACATGCAATTTAGCCGTAACCATCGAACCCGGCGTGCAATGGGGCACACTCTACAAAGCCGTCGCAGACAGAGGACAACTCGTCGTCGGAGGTATCGGTGCAGGAGGCTCAGTCGGCGCAGGCGGTGGTTGGCCCATGGGTGGAGGCCACAGTGTCCTATCACCCTTCTACGGTTTAGGCGTCGACAACATCGTCGAAGAAACCGTAGTCCTTCCCAACGGAGAACACGTCACAGCAAACTTGTACACCAACCCGGATCTCTTCTGGGCTCTGCGTGGAGGAGGCGGTCCCAGTTTCGGAATTCTCACATCAGTTACCTACAGAACTCACCCAGCACCACCTGTCACTGCTGCGTTCCTGGTTGCTAACACAAGCACTGAAGAAGGACGTCTTGAGCTATTCAAGGAATGGGTGAAAATTCATCCAGACATCGTAGACGCCGGTTGGGCCGGCTTCTGGCCATACTCCGGCACACAATTCTTCCTCACATTGATGGCAATGGGTAACCCACCCTCAAACCCTAAAGCCACCTCCACCCTCCAAAGCTTCTACGACAAAATCGCCACCATTCCCGGCGTCAGCATCGATCTCGAGGTCACCAAACCATACACAGGGTTCCAGCAGTGGTACGACGATAACTTTATCCATAGTCAAAATGGGATAGGGTTCAATTATACTGTTGGAGACTTCAGTGGGGTGCCAGCTGCTGTTTCTTCTGTGCTGATTCCGAGGACGAGTTTTGAGACGAGTACGGATGATTTGGCTGTTGCACTTGCTGAGCTTACTGATGCTCGTCCTTTGTGAGTAATCATTCATTTCAACATTTGATTTGGGACACTGAGCCGATCGCCTTTTTATAGCCTCGTTGGAGGTGGTGTTGTCTCCAAAGTCGACCCTGACGCTATGGCTGTTAACCCTGCTTTCCGTTCAATGCTCAGTGATATCACCATCGCGCTCAGCTGGAACGTCACATCTGCTACCCCGCAAGAGGTTCACGCTGTCGAGCAGACTGTCACGGATTGGGCTAATGGTATCAGAGATGTGACCAAGAGCCCAGGTGCCTATGTTAACGAGGTAATTGCTCTTAATCTTGACACTTTTGAAGATAGTGAACTTATTTTGTTATTCACGCAGGCTGAGATCCTCATTCCCAACTTCCAAGAAGCATACTGGGGAAATCATTACCCCCGTCTCCGCGCATTCAAGCAGAGCATCGATCCCAATGACCTCCTCATTGTCAGACAGGGTGTGAACTCGGAGGGTTGGGATGACGAGATTATGTGTAAGACTTTGTGAGGATTCTGATGCCGTGCCAGACTTAGATTCCATTAGTTGTAGTTTTCGCATTTCATAGACTAGCATTAATTAGACTTGATTCATTTTATTATTTTACATATCTCCTCGTATTACATGTAATTTGGTATCGTTTTATACGTTATTAATTCCTAATATTCACATCATCTAACAAGCCTGACTGTATTCTCCTATCTAACTCACTCCCAAGGCGTTCTAGAGACCGGTCGAATGAACTATAAACTTGAGAACGGTGGGGATCTCAGAAAGATAGCTCACAACGAACCGACTCATTCCGTTCAGACCATAGCGAGTCTATTGCCCCATGTTTCCTAAACGCCTGAGCCACCTCATACTTCCACTTTTCCCCGACGCCGCTCTCATTTCCTTCTCGAGTAAACGTGAACACCACACATGCAGCCTTCAAAGCTCCGCTGCTGAGCTTTTGATTAATCACATTGATGGTTGGTGCGAATATCAACGGAAGCCCTGATAGTTCCCCAACTGAGAATTTTTGGCTAACAGAAATACGCAGATCAAGAGACAAATTGCTAGGAGCATTAGTTATAGGCGATGGTAATGTGTCGAGAATAGCAGCGATCCAGCTAAAATTACACAGTCCAGCACGCTCTGCGCTATCTGGAACGACATAATCGCATACAGTGATTGTTGTAAGCTTATGGAACATGAAGAGCGTGAAGGAAGGCATGTATGTATCTGGATTGAATCCAGAAAGGTATGTCCATGTGCCCCTTTCATAAGCTGTTGCGCCTAATATGTGATTGGTTGGACTGTTCATGTAATGAAGAAAAGAACATAGCAAAACGAACACACCGTCATTACATGTTTCGATATATAACGTCAAAAGTCTTTCTGGATTTGTATAGCTGAGGAAAGATTGCATTATTTGGGAAGTTGCGTTAGGACATCGGACGATGAATTCCGTCAGTTCTGAAAAGCTTAGAAGTGCTTTTCTCCCGTTGTTCTCCTTCAAGAGACTGATGGTACCATCAAATCTTTCACGGTTATCACGAATGGAAGTGTCCAAAGTCAGACTCTCTGGGCAGATTACTGGAAGAGGATTAGCAGGATGCCCTGGGATAAGTGGTTCAATCAGTGAATTGATTGTGAGGCTCTGTATTCGCGATAAATGCGCAAAAATGTCCACTGGAACGCTCCCTGCAGCGATTATTTCCACGTTTGATATATTCTTGTTGCGCTTAAAGACACCTTCTATGGCGATTTGTAGGTCTTGGGTGAGCGAGGAGTAGTCAGGGACCTTTTTATTATAATTAGCGGTGGTGAACGAGAAATTGGTGAGATCAGATAGAAAGGGGAGAATGCGTGGAAGTACGTTAGTGCCTTCTTCTGAATTGACAAATGAACTAGAGGGCGGCGAGGCTACAATATTAAAACATTTAACATAAGATGCAAGCGTCGGATTAGCCTTGAATATGTCTGGCAGACGTCGGAATTCTTTGTCCGTGGCAGCATCAGCAAGGTTGTATGTTATGATTCCTATATTGCTCTGTTGTGCAAAAAGTGAATAGTCGAGCCAAATAGTGTGAAACATCTTTCTCTGTACGTCTGCCCGATATGCGTGCGAGATTAACGAGCATGCAGGTAGGTCTTTGGGGTCTACATGATCGATAATTGTTGAAACAATTTCATGTGGTATTTGCTGAAGCATTTTCTGCATCTGATGAGGAAAGGGATGATGGGAAGGTCGAGTGCTGACCTCTCACCTAAATCATGTCTACATTTATACCCCGCAACCCTTAAATTTGTGCATCTTTGCACCTTCTGGAGCATTACAAAGGATATAACGAATCTGTATCATAATGCGGTGTTGTTGTTCACTTTAGGACGATATTTGGAAAATAAATATTCTTTTTACTGCACGATGTGTATCACATTTGGTTCCAGGGCTTATGATAAACAAGTTCATTGTTTGTTGTGGGCATTCTCCAGACTCTTTCTTCCTCTCAACCACCATCATGACACTTATTCGCGGTCCATTCTCATCGCTTCAGCTGCTTTCATCGATGTCACTGTCGTCGCCAACGCCCATTTGACGTCGTTCTGGCTTGTCTTTGACGTGCTTCTTATCCTCCCTCCTCGCTCTCCTTCATGCGAAGGGCTCCTCCGCCCAACCCTTGTCATGCGGGACCCTGTGGTGTCGACGCAATGACCTCACGACGTCTTCTACTATGGAATGAAGGAGGGAACAATGTTTTATTTATCAGAGTCTGCAGGTAAGTGATTCATGTCTTTGTTCATTATTGACGTTGAATATGACACTGGGATGTAGATATTGACGAGTGACGTGGTAAAAATCTTCGCAGCAGTGTCATTGTTACAAGGTACATATACACGTCTTTCTGTGTAGAGATTGATATATTCTAACTATCTTTTTGAACCAAACACAGGTTTCAGCATTTCGGCCTCAGTTGATGACGACTGGTCATTTGGCATATCATGCTCTCTCTCTCACTCATGTATCTAATTGGCTGTCCCCTTTCAAATCTTCTTGGCGTCTTGCCCGTGTCGTCCTTGAACGCCGCCAATCCCTGTCTTGCTTCCCGGCATTTCCTGGTGTCAACCAAGCTCACGCTTATCACACTTCCGGTCTTGGTTAGCTCTTCATGCTCACCTAGTCTCCTCGCCTCTCCTACGCACATCATATCCCTGGCTCTATAGTTATTTCACTCGCTATAGCAGTCGTGCTGCTCACCTCTCATGTGCCAGAGTCTTCATTCTCGCCCTCGCATGTCTTATACGCTTTCCTCTGCCGAATCTGTACCCGCCAACTCTCAAGACTCGCCCCACATCCCACATCTACGTTGACGTCGCACACTTCAAGTGCATCATTGACACTGAGAATCGATTTATGGCTTCACTTTGGGAAGCGGTATTTCGGATGTCAAAGGCCTATCGCCGCTTGCATCTCAAACAACACACGTGCTTGACCACTGCCATTTCCATCGCCAGTTCGTCTCTGCAACTGGCAGTGCTAATCTTGCGAACAAACATCGCGTTTGTATCTACTTTCAACCCGCAACCGCATCCTGCCTTGCGTTTCCACAGAAGGTATCGTCTCTGTGAATTCGCTGTATCGTTTGGTTATTCCAAGCATTTTACTCTGTTTCCCATTTAAATTGTGATTCTTTTCATTTCTGATCTTGTCCAAGACGCTCAGATGAAAGTGATGGTGATGTGTACCGCATTCCAACGGCTTGAGCTGTCGTGTTTCATTTCTCGTACCTCCAAAATGGGAATTTGAGCTATCTGACTGACATGTAGCCTGATACAGGTCGACATCTCGACATGCGGATTGATGATGTAGCCAGATCTGTGACTCAATCAGAGTACGTTCTAGTCTTTTAAGGTGCATGACGGGTTAATGATTGGATGCCACTGATACCCGCGAGGCAGGGAAGGCCCAAACCAGAGGCCGACAAATTCCCAAGCAATAAGATTTTGTGACGGTTGTGACGCCCTTCGTTTGCATAAATACCAGGTCCCCCACTCTAAGTCACCTATTCTGACATAGAACCACCTCTATCAGCACATTAACTGCACTGATTACGCACCATGGCAAGCGTGTTCGTAGAAACACTGGCACTTTATTTCTCTCTATGACACCATGCTGACTCGCTTGCCAGCTTGGAAGAAACCTGGGAGGAGTACCAGGACTACGATGAATGCATCGAGTTTGATGGCGATAAGGTCACAGTTCCCCGCCCAGGTGCTGATCTTGGCAAGGGTAACAGATACGGAGCACCATATTACGGCGCTGGCGTCAAGCTTCGTCAGGACGAGTGGTGGGAGCTCATTGACCCTACCCTTGATGAAAGGCAGAAGGAATTGAGCAGGTTCATGGCATACGTGAATTATCAGTTTCATTTAAAGGGAATGTACGTGTCTTTATCATTATGAGTTTTCACTGTATATTGAAACACGCCTGATTTCTAGACCGTACTTGACGATGAACGCCTTGATTCACAACTTTGGAAGACTCGTCACTATCTATTTTATCAGCAATGGCCCTACTAAAACTGAGAGAGATCTTGAGAATTTTGTCAAGCGGAGGGACGATTATGTGAATTACCTGTGTCGGGGTTTAGCACGCAATGATGAGGACCGGGCAAAGTTTCGCGCGAATTTCAAGTGGCACAAGTTGACTTAGGATAGGCATATTTTAGATAGATAGATAAATACATCATGATTGTCGCTTGACGTCTCATTGAATAATATCGAATAATTATAACTGCCCTCTCTCTCTCTCTCTCTCGGCATGTTTTCCTTGCTTTACATATCTTGACTCGGATCTTGGTCGAGTCTGGCTCTCACTCTCTCTGTGAATGAAACGTGGCCGATCACCGTCCGTTCCTTTTCACTTTTCTTATTCCCAGACAACGTGCGGTTATTATGGTTGAAATGACCGAGTTGCCTTTATACTCACCTCCACTCCCTCGCCTGTGCCACCCTATTAACCTCGTCGAATCACTTCCCATTGTATTTCTCTCCGTGTCCCTGCCTAACCTCGTTCTCGCCCTGGAAGCAGTACCACTCTTTCCTTCCCGAAGCTCTATCTCTTCAACTCCCTCTCATCTCATCATTTTTTTTCATGCCTTTTCAGTTTCGTGTGCAATAATCAATTTTAAATCGTCTTTGTTTGGATTGGCAGTCTCGTTCGATGGGTAAATACAAAGGCGAAGCTGAGGCGTTCTCTCAAAATCGGGTACGGGGTCGGGGTCGGAACGCACTTTCATCGCTAGTGCAGCCCCGCGCTTAGCAGCCGTTAGCCTCCAGTATCATACCTCCCAGCATCGATTACCAACGTTTAAACTCGCCCAACACCAACCATAGTGGACACGACACGAGCTACTGAACTGATCTCTCGCCCAATCAAAATCACACCTCCGCTCTCGCTGTCGTCGTAGTTTATGGCACTTTCACTTCTCTACTTCGTCTATTGAAGTTACTACCTGATTCTTCTATCTCTCTCAGGCTACCACCCTTACACTGAGCGGTATGACAGCGACATTATGTCATCCTTGATATTTAATAATTATAAATGCAACACCATCTTCGTGGCCATCCAATGCCAATACCATCACAGAGCTCAAGCTCAAGCGCGATTCAAGCGACACGATAGGGGCTTTATTTGTTTGTTTGGTCTCCATGATTGGACCAAACAGCACCATCGCACGAACCCGAACGTTAACGCAACCCAATCAAAGTCTTCTCGTTCGCTATCAACCACGACGACGCGCATCGTGCACAGACCATTCAACTCGTTCTCTCCCTCTCCAAGTCACCAATGTAATATCATTAGCGTCGTCATTCAGCTCGTTTTCTATGAACCTTTGATCTCACGTCAATGATGTTGCTTGGTGCTCTCACCCCGCTCGTTTCCTCCTGCTGCTCGTTGAAACTCTGATGATGCAGATTGCTGACAACGAAGGAGGTGTGGGCTTGTTTGAGTATTAAGCTCGGTGGGTGGATGCACGTCAGTCATGTCTTTTCTTCATTCCTACGCGTCTTTTCTTCATTTCTACGCGTCTTTCCTGCTCATGTTCTCGTTTAACCCGGCCTTTGTCCGTCCTCTCATCATCTCGCTCTCTTCACTTTCCCAACTTGCCTCTTCATCGTCACATCATCAGGATCCAATCCTCTCACACCCGTCTTGACAAGCATGCATCACTCCACCCCGCCACCACCGCGTGTACAGTTGACGCCGCGCACGACACTTCCATCATCGACAAAGCAAGGCAATGATTGTCACGCCGCTTCACGAATGCTTCATATCCGTGAACAGATTCTATGGGTGGGTGATGAATGCATCTAGGGACATTTTGAGACGAGTGTTGGTTGGCAGATGGATTGTTGGCGAAGGGCGCATGCGAAGATGATACGACTGTCCTTCTTCGTTCGTTTTTTCATCCTCTCTTTGCTTCGCTCGCTTGTTTCTTCTCTCCTGCCCTCATCAACACCATCGCAAATCAAACCCTCCCTGTATCTACCTTTCGTTACCTCTCCCCTGATCTCTTCGTCTCTCTCCTGTTTGTCTCCCTATCTCTCCGCCATCGCTTCCCAAAGAGCCCGCCATCTCACTCCCGGTCTTCGTCCTCGCTATCACACGTCTTCCATACATTCATTCCTGCTTACTGCATCGATCATCAATCCATTCATCCATCATCAGGGTACAATGGCAATATCATCACTTGATTCCTTCACCTGCTCTATCAACGTGCTTTCCTCTCAGGCGAATCGAAATGATGAGTAAGGCGATGTTGTATCCAAGATGCTGCGAGCGGGAGAGGGTTTCGGAAATGTTGATGAGGTGTACTTGTGCGCTAGGTTGTGGATGACATGCCTTGCCAGCGCGATTCCGCTTTTGAGTGCACTGTGAGTCTGTCCAGCTCCCGATCGATGACTGTTATCTCCTTCATCTCTTCCACCCTCGTCATCGCTGTCTTTGCCTTCTCACTCATCATGCATCATGCATCATCCCTCATCGATTATAAACTCCACATCTCTGTCCACCTTCACCCCCTATAAACCCACGCATATATCCTTATCCTCTGTAATTGTCCGCTCGTACAACTTCGAGTCTGGGTAGGTTATGATTTTGCTGTACTTTACTAATCCTTCAATACATGTCGCTCTCATTTTATTAGTTCTTGATCCATCCTCTTTCTCATTGGCCCTTAGGCCTTAGGTTTCGATTCTTTTGACGCATACTTGTATTCCATTCATATCATCGCTCTCCCTTTCCCTCCGTCTGTCCTGTTTCACTCACTTCATTCACGACATCTTATTCCCAGCCTTTGTTATAGCTTTATGCGTTGCTCCCTCAATCCCTTCTATCCCTATCCCCTCTATTTCTCTTCTCATACCGTACCATACAGTTGCATCTCCTGTTATCGGTGCGTACAGCATTCCTTCATCGATGCTATCAAAGTCACGATGCATAGCATAACTTCACTTCACCTTCGCGAATCAAACTTACGCCTATCAAAGTCGTCGAGCGCTTGTGTATCTCCTCCGCTCGTTGTCTCTCTCTCACACACTTTGTTTTTCTCCCTGGATCTACGTCATCACACTAATCATCAATGCTCTATTCTCACCGTTGGTTCTCCCTGTGCTTTATCCTCCCCAATATCTACCCCTATATCTCGCTATTTTCCCATACCATTGCATTGTATCAGGGTTATGCCGTGTCCGAGGCGTTGCGGGCGAGGGTTTGGTAGGAAACCACATATACCAATCTCGGACTGCCTCACCCTCCACTATCCCTTCCGCCATCGCCTTCGCTGTCATTTCCCTCTCAACCTATCATCCCTCTCAACCTACATCCATCACGTCCCGTCGCCTCTTTCATTAACCCCGTCACCTCTTTCATTAACCCCGTCATCTTCTCTACTCCAATCAATCGTGTTGTCTGCTCATAAGACTGACTCACTTGATCATCGAGAGTGCCAGTGGGGGGTGTTATCGCTTTGCTGTACCTTGTAATTATTGATTATCTTCAAGGCTGAATTATTGATTTTCTTCAAACCTGAATTATTGATTATCTTCAAGGCTGATTCCTGAATGTATTATTGATTGCTTATTTGATCCACCACGATCCTTCCTTTTCGATTCTTTCGAGGCGCGTTTGTATTCATCCTCGATTCGTGTGAGTCGCACTCGTATTCATCCTCCCTATTCGAATTCGTAGCGAGCAAGGCTTGATTCAGAGCTCGGACTTATCGCATATATCATACATCATACATTATAATATTAATATGTATACTGCGTACATCGTAAACCCACATGTTACTTAAACTTGACTCGGCGATTCTGTCTCTTCAAGTTCCATCACATCTTTTCAAGTTCTGTGTTATCGTCATAAATTATGCCAGTGGTCATCTACAATTCAGGCTCGGACTCTGACCTTTGAGCTTAACCATTAATTTTATGTCTCTTTTCATAGCCTTATCTTATCGGTGGTGGTGGTGGTGTATCCAAGGTCGATCCCGACCCGAATCAGACGATGGCCGTCAACCCAGCCTTCCGATTCAGATCCATGTTGAGCGATATAACTACTAGTACTAGTATTGCTCTTAGCTGGAACGTGTTCTCTCTCATTACACTACATACCAAATATTTTAGTAACTAGTTTGTATCTGCGGTTTTAGGCTGGGAAATAACAATTTGTTTGAACTTTGATCAATTTCGAGTCTCGACCGTTTGGTGGCATAAGTAACATTTTCTGGCTCAGGCTGTCGAAACGTTATTGGAAACCACCTTTATTTTATATGTCCCTCTCGTGTCTGGCTTTATCCAAAGGTATATCATATTGTTGGTATGCGTTTTCCTCGTTTCCTTCACGTTCTCAGTTCTGCGAGGAAAGGGGCATGTTTTACATCACTGATTACGTCAAAACAGTGTGATTCTATGTCGTTTCGACCTTCAGCTGGCCTTTTAAGTAATCAACATGTATATCTAACCCTCGGCACAACATTAATGCTTGATGCCGTTCAAGCTTCTCTACCACATTTTCAACCCACGTTTTATATTCCCGTCCATCGCTTGGTTCATACAGACAGTTGAATCGGACTTTTACATCTTTCAGAGTCCCCCTGCTCTTTATTTCCATAATCGCTTCAATGAACGGTGCCAATGGAAGTCCTGGTATGAGTTTAATGGGAAACAAATAGGGCACATTAATAACGACACGAAGCGACAGGGAAGGTTGCGTGGTTTGAGGTGTCAAAACTTCGGAGGGTAATGTCCTAATAAAAGCAGCGATCCAATCAAAATCGCAATTTACTATCCGCGCGCTGGCGGACAGTTTACCTATTATTCCGAGCTCTGTGAGCTTGTGGAATTTTGAAAGTGTGAAACTAGGCACATGTGTATCTGAACGCGGCCCTGAAATATACGCCCAGGTGTTCCTTTTATATCTTGTCCCCACTAAAAGGTGTGATTAGATTGAATGCTCGTATAAAGAGGAGAAAATGTACACGTAGGAAAGAGGACGCACCTTTTTCGGGTGCCGTGACAATCAAAGATAAAAGTGTTTCCGGACATGTGGCGTCGATGAGCTGAGAGGTCAACGAAACTGTGCTTTGAGATTCCAAGTGTAGTAATTCAAGTCTTGAAAAGGTTAAGAGTCTATCTTTTAACAGATTGACAAGGTTAAGGAGTTCCATCGAGACACCACTATCGCATCTTTGCAACCTGAGCCGTTGTGGGCGTATCACCCGAGGTGGATTCACAAGATCCAATGAGGTACGTAGCTCGGATACAGAAATTATATCGAGCATCTTTAAATCCGGTCGAAGTGCAAGAATCTTTGGCGGAACATTCCTTGCACCGTAGATCTTGACACAATCCAAATGTTCATTGCGCAGCAACACGCATTCTATAGCTCTTTGAATGCATGGGCAAATCCAAGTGTAGCGAGAGATGATTAGACTTTCGGATGCTGCATCAAAAGTAAAGGCGGTAAGATTGGATAGAAGAGGGAGAAGTTGAGTGATGGTGTATGGGCGTGCTTTGTAAGCTGAATCGAAAAAGCCATAATAAGATGCAACACGCAAACTCTTCACATATGATGCAAGGTAAGGGTATGCAGTGAGTGCTGATAGTAGTCGTCGTGGCCTATCCACTTCGACAGAATCAAGCAGCCAGTAACGAAGTGAAGATTGCAGGCCCACAGGAATGGGTTTCAGAAGCATATAGTGCAGCGTAATGTGCCCAAAAAGCCTTTTCTGCATATCTTTCCGAAAGAATGTTGAGGTCTGAGAGCATGCAGATATCGTTGGGAGGTCGTCTTGGGGTACGTGGTCGAAGATTGCTGCGATGAGCTCATATGGACAGTCAAACGATTTATCCATGGCCAGAGACATTTTGTGTGGATAGTTTAGCCGACGCTCAATGAGGAAGGGGATGCAGTGGTTGACAACGCTGCACTCTACCAGCATCCGTATATTTATACCCCGAAACTCTTGAAGCTGTGTAGCTTTGTGTATTAAAATTTGGTGTTTGCTATTCACTTTATAACCGTTTTTAGAAATTATATATGCTTTTTACTGCACTGTGTATCACATTTTGATGGCAGAAGACTATACAAGACTCATTCAATTGAAAGTGACAACAAGACGTGTGAAAGAGCGCCCACGGTAAGACACACCATGTCAATGTTGAAGCTGACTCGGCGTCGCCCACAATCAAATGACCATGTTGCGTGCATGGAACGAAATCCTGTGGTGCATTATCAGTGAAACCGTTGCTCATTGTGACCGAAATTCAACCTCAATTTGATCCTTATTCTTACGCTAACAGCTCGGACCAGTCATCTTCAGTGCACACACCAACCCCTAAACATATTCTCACCACACAGCACGTCAGGGGTTGGCATCTTGCCCTGTAAAGGGAAGGGTACATGCTGTGTGCTCTCTGATGGACACGCGGCTGGTGGGTGAGTCACAGAATTATAATCGTACAAGGTATCTCTTGTCATTTAATGTCCAGAAGCGAATACGAACCAGTGCAGAAGCACGTCGTGAAAACACAATATACCTTAAAAGGCGTGTGTAAGGGAATTGGGCAGTGATAAAGCACTGCCCATCGTCTTTATACCGCCAGATCCCTGGTTTGATAGGAGGTTTCACGAAGATTCATCAGGCTGAGGAAGGGTGAACTGTGAGGGGTTGTTTGGATCCAGGGCTTGTGATAAACAAGTTCAACGTTTGATGTGGGCGTTCTCCAAACTCTTTCTTGCTCTTAACCATCATCATCAAGACGCTTGCGCACGGTCCAGCTTCTTTCATCGATGTCACTGTTGTCGCCAAGTCAATTTGATGTCGTTCTAGCTTGTCTTTGACATGTTTTGTAGCTCCTCCCCTCCTCCTCGCTCCCGTTCATGCGAAGTGCTCCTCCTCCGCCCAACCCTTGCCATTCTGGACCCTGTGGTGTCAACATAATGACCTCACGAGCTCTTCTACTACTGAAAGAAGCGGGAAACGACGCTTTGATCATCAGAATCTGCGTGTAAATGATTCATGTCCTTGTGTATCGTTTGCGTTGAAAATGACGCTAAGCATCTTGCCAGTGACGTTGTTGAAATGTAGTTGTTACAAGGTGCATACACACGTCTTTTCTGTGCAGCGATTGCGGTTTTTTATTCATGTTCTTGGACCCAACCACAGGTTTCTGCATCTTGGCTTCAAAGTTGACAACGACTAGCGGTTTGGCATATCACACGCAAGTCTTATAGGTTTCTCGACTGTCTCATCCTTAAAGCGCTGCCGATCTCTGTCTTTTCTCTCGTCATCTTTTCCCTCTCGGAAAACCTCGCGCTTATCACGCTCCAGTTGAACATTCGTCATTTTTTGCATTTCTTGCTCACCTTGTCTCCCTTGTGTGTCACGGCGTTCCCACACCATCTCCCTGGCCCTAAAGAGTTATCTCACTAGCTATAGCAGCCGTTTTGATCACGTCCCAAATCTCAGAATCGTTATTCCCCCGAATCTCTACCCTCTAGGTCGACTTCACACATGTCAGGTCCGTTATCAACACTCTAACTGTATAATGCTGGTCACGACGTTTCAGGGCTTCACCTTCAAGTTCGGGAACCTATCTTTTGGATCTTGAAAGCCTATTTTCGTTTGCGTCTGAGACGACACATACTTAATCACTTCTCCGCATCTACTTGGCATCTTTCGCGGACAACGCACCCGTATCTACTTTCAAACCGCGATCTAGAGTACCCTTCTTTGCCTCTTCCACGGAAGCAGACGTCTTCGTGAATTCGCTGCTTGTTTTTTGCTTGCGCTCCCGTCTGAGGTATCAAACACCCTGAGATGGGCTGGGTCCAGCTGAAGCTGGTGGTGTGGTGTATTGATTTCGGAGCCGTAGGTTACGCTATAGAGTATGTGCTTTTATTCAGCGAATATTATATCCTTTCACATACATGTTTTGAAGCACATGAGCGCTGAGCTTTGAGCGACAGTTTCTGGGGTTATCTCACATCCGAATTTTGTTCACTGCTTCTGGGAAAGGCTGTATCGCAGCTTGTGAAGGGTTACGTTTCTTCAGGTCGATTATAGACTCTCCGTCTCGTCCGCCCCCTTTGCATCATCCGCTCACAAACACAGGGATAGCACTGTGACAATGTCTTTCACAGATACTAAAAACGTTCAAATTAATACAAAATTCAAACTAGTTCGGTCAGATTACGAGTACAACATGGTCTACATATGTGGCTAAGATAAAAATACACTGGCAAGTGGATGGGGAAAGCATCCAATGTATGGTGCATCATGATATGAAGCCATTCTTCACGTGTCACGCCTATTCAAATAACCTAAATAGCCAGTTTAATCCAGGATAGTCTCTAGCATTCTTTTTGATAGGGTGAGGGGTCTCGTGTTCCAAAATTGTGCGTAGTTCTTCTCGGATGAGGTGCAAATAGTTATTTGATGCATTTGTCCCTAGCCTCAGAAGTGGAGACCACATTGTGCATTCATGGATGTTGTTGATTGTACCGTATTCAAAACTGAAGTTCAGCAAGCTGTTGGACAGAGTTGGTGGCATGTGCGACTGATCAAACCCTGAGCACGCTTTTAGCCAAAGTTCATAGACCTTTGCCAACTCAGATTGCTTATAAGACATCTTGGGTTGCAACTCTTCGAGACAGAGATGTAGTGCTTTAAAGGATGCATCTGTGCCTTCTCCGTATGTCTTGATTTCTCCCTCTCTTTTTTTAAAGCGCCCTCTCCTGCTTTTATTTTGTTCAGAAGTCATTTCTTGGCCATCATCAGGCTTCCCATCTTTCTCCAACTCCGCAACAATAGTCTGCGGATTGTACAGCTTGTGGAGGTATGACACTGTTTGGGCACGGCTCTTCTTGATTTCTGAGCCCCTTTCGTACAGGCTCACGTCAAAGGCCTTGGAAAATTGCATATTCTGACGGGTAACATAGCAGAATGTCCACCATTCTCCACATCCCGCAATGAGCATAATATTATCTTGGGATGCATATGCGGGTAATGAAAACATGCAGTGAGCTTGATGTAAAACTTGTGTCTGAGCCAATGAAATATTGGTGCTTATATCGGTACAGTGGCGCAGTATATCTGGGGAATGGCGGCTGACTGATCTTTTGAGTTCAGCGATAAGTGGTAGTCGCATGTTATTCAACTCAATTGATTGTGTGCATGAAAGCATGTCATTCTTTTGGTCATTGGAAGCGGTTTTGTAGCTGCGGGTGCCGAATTTGACGATGTATTTCGCCACGTTATCAGCGAAAAAATTCTGTATTGCACTCTGAAGGCTCGTTTCCACTGGAGCTACCGCCTCGGCCATTGGAAGCAAGAGACAGAAGTCTAAAATAACTTCCTTTCCAACCGTTCCGGAAGTCGTTTGAGGAACATTTGCAGACACAGAATCAGAATCGGGGACAGGGTCTTTGTAGTATAGAGTGTCACCAGTAGATTCGTAGAGCCGCACTTGTGGTGCTGATTGGTAGAATGGGCCAGCTTGCATACCGGATATCAGCCCCTCAAAGACGCGGGCCCATAGCGCGTGAGTCTTGTCCTCAGTTCTTCGAAGGTTATATTTATAGGAAAAGAAGAGTAGACAGCATATGAGAATAGGTAGTGGATGAACTACAAATTCTACAGTTGCCGTGTCAATGTTGAAAGCCATGTGGCTGGTTTTTTTGTGTTGTATTGAGTTGTGGGGGTGGTTGTGAGTCTGAGGAGAAAGAATGGGACGCTGCAATTTATACCCCACGGGCCACAATCAGGCTTAAGATTGCACATTCTAGAATATTCCGAAGGAGGTAGATATTGAGATGTCAACTTGCGGCAGTGTTGCCAGTGACTCGTAACTCCTGTTTACATGAACATTTATGGTGTATGTGTGGCATTGTGTGCGCCTTTCAGTGCACGTACTTGGCACGTACATAGCCTTTCAATTCATCGGAGATTAAATGGGTTGGCATTGCAGTCAGATTTGTGACTCGATCGAAGTCCATCATCCTAGCCTTTTACGGTGCATGACGGCGTGATGGTTGGACGCCCCTGATACTGGCGAGGCAGTGAAGCTGAACCGAAGCCCTAATCAGAGGCCGACAAATTCCCAAGCTTATATTTTGTGACAAGTGTGACAGTGTAACGCCCTTGGTTTGCATAAATACGAGGCCCTGTTTACTTTCGCTACAATACCATCCCCCACCCCACTCTAAGTCATCTATTCTAACATAGAACCACCTCTCTCATCACACTAACTATTACGCACCATGGCAAGCGTGTTCGTAGAAACACCATTTATTTCTCTGTATGACACCATGCTGACTCGCTTGCCAGCTTGGAAGAAACCTGGGAGGAGTACCAGGACTACGATGAATGCATCGAGTTTGACGGCGATAAGGTCACAGTTCCCCGACCAGGTGCTGATCTTGGCAAGGGTAACAGATACGGAGCACCATATTACGGCGCTGGCGTCAAGCTTCGTCAGGACGAGTGGTGGGAGCTCATTGACCCAACCCTTGATGAAAGGCAGAAGGAATTGAGCAGGTTCATGGCATACGTGAATTATCAATTTCATTTAAAGGGAATGTACGTGTCTTTATCGTTATGAGTTTTCACTGTATATTGAAACACGCCTGATTCCTAGACCGTACTTGACGATGAACGCCTTGATTCACAACTTTGGAAGATTCGTCACTATCTATTTTATCAGCAATGGCCCTACTAAAACTGATAGTGATCTTCAGAATTTTGTAAAGCGGAGAGACGATTATGTGAATTACCTCTGTCGGGGCTTAGCACGCAATGATGAGGACCGGGCAAAGTTCCGCGCGAATTTCAAGTGGCACAAGTTGACTTAGGATACGAATACTTTAGATAGTAAATACATTGTCGCTCGAAGTCTCATTGAATATTATCAAATCATCTGAGTAATAGGTTGAACAAGGCCTTGTTCAGCCCATTTGCAAACGGGGAAAGGGAAGAGTCATCCAAAACGCCCACTTACATGATTATAAGGTGCACGAATGACCCTGTTATCCACAACACCAACAACAGACCCGGCTAAGGTTCTTCCCAATGACGCACAGATCACTCTCCTTCAGTGTCATCACGTCCTTAATACGCGCAACGACAAGATATAACTGTACAGAGCCATCATGAAGCAAGGACAACGAAGGGCTTGCTCAATGTCGTCCGAGTTGATGCCGAGAAACACGCTGTCAATTGTTTGGTTCCAAAGGCTGTGACTAACAGGTTCCTCATGTTGTGGAAATCCCTTTCTTGCTCTCAACAGCCATCCTGACCCTTGCGCACGGCCCATCTTCCTATCATCCCTTCAACTGCTTTCCTTAATGCTCACTTTCGTCTCCAAAGCCAATTTGACCTCAATCAGGCTCGTCTCCAATATTCTCTTAGGCTTCTCCCATCGTGGCCGTCGTTCACGCGGTGATGCGCAGTGCTCTTGCGCCACATAACCCTGGTAATGCTGCACTCCATGGTTCCACACAATGGCCTCCCGAGTCACGACGTCTTATCCGCATGAAAAAGTTGGCAAACGATACTTGGACTCATCAGAGTTTGCGTGTGAGTGAGCCATGTGGTTGTTCATCGTTTGCATTGAAAATGACGCTATGGGAGGTAGATACTCGCCGGTGACGTGGTTAAAAGCAGAGCTGCTACAAGGTACGTGGACGCGTCTTTGCTACTCTGAGAGTGCCGTTTTTTAACTATCCGCTTGGAACAAACCACAGGTCTCAGCATCTTGGCCTTAGTTGACGACAACTAGCCGTTTGGCATATAACGCTCTCCCGCATGTATCTCATTGCCTTTTCGTTTGAGGCACGCGTCCCCTTGCAAACCTCCTGGCTTTTTCTCTCGTCTCTTGCTTGAAACGCCGCCAACTCTGTCTTTCCCTTTGTCTTTTTCTGCTCTCTGCCACAGTTCAGTTCAAAATACATCTGTGTTATCTCTTCGTGCCCACTTTGCCTCCGTCGCTGACGCTCGTCCTCTCACCCACCCACATTATCTCCCTGGCCCCACACGGCTACTTTGCTAGCAGCTATTGCGCTCACCCTTATACGTGAAGTTCTTGCGTCTTTATTCCTGCCCTCGCATGCCTGTCACGCTTTCCCCTCCCAAACTCGACCCTCTGCATCCCATACCAGCACATCTACCATTGATATTACACACGATCCGTCTATCTTCTCCGCCATTAAGCTATAATGGTGGTAGAATCTTTCTTTGCGTTGTACATCTGGTCCACTATCATTGCTATTGCCGCCGCCTCTCTGCAGGTCCTCCTCATCTTTTCCGAATACACTCGACACCTATATCCACTTTCTTGAACTCCAGCTCTCATCGAGGTATCAACCATCAATCTTTGTGTTTTTGTTCAGCGAATAATATGTTTTTGCTATTCAACGCTCTTCTAGACGTAAGTACGTGAATAATGCAACCTTTCTTCTGGACAAATCACCTCTCTTGTTTTACGCGAACGTGTGTATTGTTGTTTCTGAAGGGCTAAGTGTCCTCAAATTGATCATAGACTCAGCGTCTCGTCCACTTGCTTTTGCATCATCTACAGCACGGTCTCGGGTTCGGACTGCGCATATCATCGTTAATTCACTCCCGCTAATGCAAACAACCTGTTTAATAGAGGGTCGGCCTTGCTTAAGCATAATTTCATCGTATTCCTGCACCGTTTATAATCAAACGAGCTCGTATAGTCAGTATGATAACATGCATGAAGGAACTTTACCAAGGGTCGCATTAGGGCGATCCGGATAGTTCATTCACTTATTGCCCCTTGCAACTTCGGTGCCTAGACTCAATCACCAGTTTCTCTACCAGACAAATAATCAAAGTATCTTTATGGCAAAAGTCCGTAATAGGCGAACCTTAACGGGACCGATAACCTACTGAACAATAAGCGACAGAGCAAAGCGTCGACCGAGAGCCCTCGGTTATCTCAGATCTGGCGTCAACACTTTGTTGACGCTTTCTGCCACAGTAATTTGCTTGTTGGAATCGGGCCGAGGACATAAGCGAGGCTGAAGACCAGGCGAAAAATGGGGTCGGTTAGTGTTGAAATCTGAATTGTATCCTAGCGATACCTGGGTCTTGTGGGTGTCTGAATAGAAATTAGATTCGGCGACCAAAATACACCACCAAAGTCACGTTGATGAGTCGGCCAAGGTGCGCCCGAGCCTCGAGGGTGACGATTATTATTAGAATTTTGTTGTAAATGTTCGCTTTCGTCAATTGCAGCCCGACAAGTGGTTGATGAGTCGGTCATGATGGACCCGAACCGCGCTTGCGTCGATTATTGTGAACATCTCAACTTGAACATTGTCTGCTACTGTATACTAATACGATGAATGTAACGACAAATCGCCTATAAAAGCCCTGACAATTTCGACATTGACCTTCACTCATCCTCACTACTTCCCTCTTCACTAATACTCTACGATGCTCGGACTCTCATACCTCACACTAGCCCTCGCTCTCGCCACCTACACCACCGCCTCCCCAGTTGAGCCCAAAACAGTATGCAAATGTCTCCCCGGCCAAGCATGCTTCCCCTCTCCCTCCACAATCACCGCATTCAAATCAACACTATCACAACCCCTCATCCACCCGCGTCCAATGGGAAGTGTCTGTTTCCCCAATGACCCCACCTTCAACGCTCTCGAATGTGATGCTGTTAAAGCGAAGTGGCACAATGGCGCCTTCAGAACCTCGGTGCCTCAAGCTGCGCAGTTTATTAATTGGGAGACTATGATTAATTCGACTGCGGTGGATCAGTGTGATCCGTTTGGTGATGTGAATGCTCCTGGAAATACTTGTTATCAGGGCAGGGTGCCGTGGGGTGTTGTTAATGTCACCAGCATTGCCGATATTCAGAAGACTGTCAAGTTTGCTGCACAGCATAACTTGAAATTAATCGTGAAGAATACTGGGTGAGTCTTTCAGAAGTTACACGTATCTTTTGTCACATACTCACAATGACATCGCAGGCATGAGAACTTGGGACGTAGCTTTGGATAGCAGTCCATTATGTTGTGGACACATAACATGCAAGATATCAAGTTTTCCAACAGTTTCGTCCCCAAGGGTGCACCGAGTGGTACCCAAGGCGTCACTGGTGTGTAATCCGTTCCTATGATTCGTGAAATGCATACTAACTACATGCAATCTAGCTGTGACCATAGAGCCAGGCGTGCAATGGGGCACCCTCTACAAAGCCGTCGCAGACAAAGGCCAACTCGTTGTTGGAGGCATTGGCGCAGGAGGATCAGTCGGTGCTGGTGGTGGATGGCCAATGGGTGGTGGTCACAGTGTCCTGTCACCCTTCTACGGTTTAGGTGTTGACAACATCGTTGAAGAAACCGTGGTTCTTCCAAGCGGTGAACATGTCACAGCCAACCTCTACACCAATCCAGATCTCTTCTGGGCACTTCGTGGTGGTGGAGGACCCAGCTTTGGTATCTTGACCTCTGTTACCTACAGGACCCATCCCGCACCACCCGTCACTGCTGCTTTCCTCGTTGCCAACACCGCCACTGAAGAAGGACGTCTGGAACTGTTCAAAGAGTGGGTCAAGATTCACCCAGATATAGTGGACGCCGGTTGGGCCGGATTCTGGCCTTACAGCGGAACACAATTCTTCCTCACATTGATGGCAATGGGTAATCCACCTACCAACCCCAAAGCCACCGCAACACTCCAAAGTTTCTACGACAAAATCGCCACTATCCCCGGCGTTAGCATCGATCTCGAAGTCACGAAACCTTACACTGGGTTCCAGCAGTGGTACGACGATAACTTTATCCATAGTCAAAATGGGATAGGCTTCAATTATACCGTTGGAGATTTTAGTGGTGTGCCAGCTGCTGTTTCTTCTGTTCTGATTCCACGGACGAGTTTTGAGACCAAGGCTGATGATTTGGCTGAGGCGCTTGCGGAGCTTACTGATGCTCGTCCTTTGTGAGTACAAATCCATTTCAGAATTCAATCTTAGACACTGATGGTACTCCTCTTTACATAGCCTTGTTGGTGGTGGTGTTGTATCCAAAGTTGACCCTGACGCGATGGCCGTTAACCCTGCCTTCCGTTCCATGTTGAGTGATATCACCATCGCGCTCAGCTGGAACGTCACCACCGCTACCCCACAAGAGGTCCACGCTGTCGAGCAGACCGTCACGGACTGGGCGAACGGTATTAGGGACGTCACCAAGAGTCCTGGTGCCTATGTCAACGAAGTAAGCAATGTCAAACCATTCATTCAGAGGATAGTTAACTGACGAGTGTTTCAGGCCGAAATCTTGATTCCCAATTTCCAAGAAGCATACTGGGGCAATCATTATCCCCGCCTTCGTGCATTCAAGCAGAGCATCGATCCCAACGACCTCCTGATCGTTCGCCAAGGTGTGAATTCGGAGGGTTGGGATGATGAGATCATGTGCAAGACCTTGTAAGGAATCATCTGCGGCGTTATTTAGTTACATTCGTATACATAGACTACATTACATTTCATTGGTTTTATTATTCCATAGCATTACTTATATTTCCTGTATTTTAATTCGGAATCATCCTCGCAAGTTATTATCAAACTTGAATTATACTACTAAAATTACTGTCTTGTGTTCCAACTTCACCAAGCAAAACACGAAATTGGCCTTCAAACCCCACTCTCACACAACACGATCTAGTCAACAGAACGATTGTCTTTTATTCACGAGTCTGCATCATCGGTGGTGAGAAGCGAGCAAGCGACCAAAAGGGTGTGCGATTGTTTGGTTCCCAAGCTTGTGATAAATATGTTGGTTGTTTGTTGTGGGAAATGCGCAAACCCTTCCTTGCTCCTGACCACCATCATGACCCCTTCCTCGTCTTCCACTCAGGATGTCGTCGTGAACACCCATTTGACGTTGTTCAGGCTCGTCTTAGTCGTCCACTTCTTCTGGTCCCGTCGTCGCCTTCGTTCACGCACGGACTCCCTCACCCCTTGAATGCTGAACGTTCTGGTGTCAGCTCCAAGGCTTTGCGACGTTTTATGAGGGTGAACGGAGTGGGACTATAAGCTTTGATTTAGTAGTGCTTTTATGTTATGCTAAGTTCAGTGTTGTCATTGCAGTCTGTCTCTGACCGTTTCGCGTCTCCAGCTGTGTCCGTTGGTGATCCTCTCGGCATGGCAGCAAAACTATCGATTACTCTCTGTTGGTCTTTCTGCCCTCCCTCTCTCAGGTTTCAGTGCTCAACGCTCAGTGCTCATCGACCTCGCCTTTGTGCATCGCATCCACATCCCCTTTCAAAATTGGCTGTCTCTGTCTGGTTTAACTGACTAAAGGACTCCATTAGCTCTCCACGCTCACCTTCACTCCCTCGCGTATCCCTATCCATTAACCTCATCGGCTCCCCTCCCATTCTCTTTCTCTGCTTGTCTCTGGCTGAAAGTCATAATCCCATTCTCTGCCTCGCATACCTTCTATGTATGCTTTCCTTCTCACGTCTCTAGCCCTTCATCTTGCTCCCATCCCATTCCTCCACGATTCGATCTACTGAGCAGCGAAAGCCAATTGGATCCTTGTTGGAGAAGCTGTTGTGACTGAAGTGGTGCAGGCGAGGGCAAGCTTTTGGGGGCTATACGTACCGGGTCTCCATGATCAACAGTCGCCATACGATGTGTGTCTCTGATTTTTAAACCCACCTTTTCGATCTTAAAGGCTCTAATTTTCGCCATCATTTCACTGTCCTTGTATCCTCGAACGGTCTTGATTGTATTGGATTTGTCTTTTCAATACATCCTTTTTGTCATTTTTTGACAGGCCCATCATTGACGTGATCTTTAGCTTCTCCCCTCCTCACTCTCGTTCATGGACACTGGACCTCGTCTAACTCTTTTGTCGTCTTCATGGCATCCCCCACTCCGACCCTGGCTGAAATACCGAGGTTGACGATTTATGATGTTTTGACGGAGCTGTGTGGATTACTTGAGTAACCGAGTGCGCCTCAACGCCGTGTTTTGAAGCGTCTTGTCCCTTTTTTTTCTTTTCTCGTGCTCAATATTGAGGTTTATTTGTCGTTTGTTCATCGTCTCTCTCTATCTTGCATCTGTCACCATGACACCATATCGCCCTCACGAACCGATAATCCATTTACTCAGACACTCAGACACAGCCTGTATTTCGAATTTCCTTCCCAGAATCCACCACATATCCTGAATCTACTACCATTTTACACCACGCCCTGCAAGTTTTCAGCTCCCTCTTCGCCTCCCGCGCTCACGATGGCCGACTCATCAGGTGATGAGCGCGGTACGGTAAGTGGACAAAAGTGCAATATAGTCTACAGACATCCACCAACAACTCGGAGAAACCTGCGGTCGTGACGTGTGTATCCGTGAGCTATGT
>NHTK01000717.1:0-27966 GCA_002938355.1 Panaeolus cyanescens
GGTTTTCCACCCCTCGCGGTGGGCTCCAATATGTCGTGACTGTACTGTGTACAGATATAGAATAGAGAAAATAAAATAGGATGAAGTCGTAACCGTGTGATGCTTCAGTGAGAGACACCAGCAGGTAGAAGAGAGATGGACAAAACAAGAGTGAGGAAGTATAAGAGGGAGCTATGGGAGTACACGGGAAGTCGGATGCGAGTTGGGTGGCAGAAAGCAGTTACGACCAGCTCAATCGTACCAAGGTCAGGTAGAGAGCGTCGAGAGGGACCTAGACAATAAAATATATAAGTTTCAAACGATTTCGAAAGCTTACGAGGACGTTTTGGTGTTGGGCAAATTGACTTAAGCTCACGGTAGAGCGACAACGACGAAATCCGAAAGGTGGGGAGTCAAAAGCTGGTTCAATTTTCTCTAACTACGAGTATATATGAGATCTGTAACTAGTAGCAGAAACATATGTAAACTACAGTTGTCAATGATAGAATATAATGATTTTATGTTTATCTAATAGGAGTGGGGGGTTTTGGGCAATAGTGAATGAGATAAAAGAAATAAACTATAAGGGCGAAGGGGTATATGGCTGCAGTTGAACATGTGGATGGTCAACGAGTACCATGTGGTGTTGAACACATGGTCTCGGACATTCAGAACAAAGGAAAATAGAAGAAGAAATAATAACATCAAAAATGAACCTAGCCGCGCGCTTAACGCTTGGCACAGCGAGCCTCAGGTGGTTCGGTTTCACTAGTCAGAGTGAACCGAGCTCGACACTGGACCGCCAGTTTCTTAGATATTGGACCAAGGGTATGCCAAAGGTATATATTTTGATAATATGAAAAAAAAATTCAAGAATTCTGTGTCGAGGTTTTGAATTTTAATTCAAATATGAGAGGTTAATNGCGAGCCTCAGGTGGTTCGGTTTCACTAGTCAGAGTGAACCGAGCTCGACACTGGACCGCCAGTTTCTTAGATATTGGACCAAGGGTATGCCAAAGGTATATATTTTGATAATATGAAAAAAAAATTCAAGAATTCTGTGTCGAGTAGACTGGCCGGGGTTTGGTTCGGACCCAGCCGAACCCGAACCTGCACTGAAAATCGAGGTTCGAACCTTTTCGAACCTCGAACCCCGAACCTTTTGCTAAAGTTTGATGTATTTAGTGTAAAATACATTGTATCTCTTTGTATTTATTCAAAAGTACTTAAATATAGTATAATAATGTTGTAAATAAATGGTTTTTATGACTTTTCGGGCGTGATGCAATGTTTTTGATCAAATGTGGTGAAAATTCACGCGCGTGCGTGATTATGTAATCGTCAGCCAGCGTCTAAACTTGACATTTGATGGCAATAATTCAAGCTTCGTTTTCACTCGTTTAGTCTATTTCCTGCGGTTTCAAATGAAATAAAGCACTACAGTAAATAATGTATTGGATTCTATATATTTAAAAAAGGTTTTCTCAAAATCGGTTCGGGGTTCGGCCCCAGCCGAACCTGAACCCGAACATTAGGTTCAGTTCGGGTTCGGTTTGGGGTTTGGGGTTCGGCCGAACCGAACCCCGGCCAGTCTAGTGTCGAGGTTTTGAATTTTAATTCAAATATGAGAGGTTAAGGACTCAGTGGGAGTGTTCTTAGTAATACTACTTAGTAATACTACTGGTCATGTGAGAAGTGTAAAAGAAAAGAAAANTTCGGGGTTCGGCCCCAGCCGAACCTGAACCCGAACATTAGGTTCAGTTCGGGTTCGGTTTGGGGTTTGGGGTTCGGCCGAACCGAACCCCGGCCAGTCTAGTGTCGAGGTTTTGAATTTTAATTCAAATATGAGAGGTTAAGGACTCAGTGGGAGTGTTCTTAGTAATACTACTTAGTAATACTACTGGTCATGTGAGAAGTGTAAAAGAAAAGAAAATAGTATGCATATGGGATTCGTAACACTTCTTGGAGGGGTTGGTAAAGATGTGCTGCCAAAGACCTCTGTACTTCAGGTAGTTGGTCATAGCAGAACTCCATTCCTGGAAGTTGGAGCCATCAAGCTTGTTGACGAAGCGAGTAATATTGTTGGAAGACATTTGTTCTGGCAAAGCAAATCGTCAGCATTGATCGATTAAGAAAAGAGAAAAGCAGCAATGAACAGCACTAAGCTTCTTCTAGGCTTTAGGCCAGAGGATGTCTCTCTTATTGCGCATAATCCCAGCATAATGCATGGAGTAATTTGCAGCAATAAAATGCAACACATCTACTCAGGAGCAAGACGTCTCATGCAGTGAGCAAGCTCAACTACTTACTTCTTTATATACTATTTTTGACCATCAGACGGCAAAAGGGCTTTAAAATCGTCCACATCTACAACTGTGTGGAAGTAATGTTCATAAACCCAGCCAATGTCTAAAGACCAATGTGGCTCCCAGATCATGTCACTGTAGCCATTGCCTGAATAGCAGAGAGAAAGTTGGCATCCAACTTGGGCATATTAGAAAGTGGTACTTGCCATTCCACATTGTTGTGACAATTCGGTCATTTACAGCGTGTATCATGTTGGTGGGGGGGGGGAGAAAGAATTCAAACTCTCATCGCACGTCTTATCTGTTACGAATTCAATGTCCGATGTGTTACAAATCTAAAAGTACAACAAAAATTACGCCGACTAAACACCCTGTTCATTCTTTTTACTCATACGCATCTCCCACATGCCTCGTGCGCCTCTAACAAGACCCTCGAAAATAACCTTGCGTCCCAAGAAATCCAACTGTACAACCCCGCGCTGCACCACTTCTGCCCTCCCTCGACATCTCCTCACAAACGCTCTTGTAATCTCTCCCCTCTCTTCTTCGCCCAACTCGTCGTTCCAAAAATGGCGTCCTAGGATGGGTGTATGCAGTTGACGATGCATTTGCTCAAATACATCGGCCACTGTGATACCATTCGTATGCCGCGCGACGATATCAATGTACCATGGTAATCTCGGATGATAAAGTCGCATATTCGACGTAGCCGGCTGAAGCGCAAGTTGAGCCATATCCAGGGAATTCAAAGGACGATTGAGGTTGAATTGGATCGGAGACGCTTCAAAAGGCGCAGTCGTCATGTCCCAGTAAAACGGCGGTTGCGAGGGTTGATAAAGAAGATGTAGTGCCAACGTCCTCTTGACAGGATCCGAAAAATCTAGAAAAAATCAGCATATATGCGAGAAAAATAGCGTTAGACGCACCTCTAACATCGCTCCTGCCTTTACTCAACAAACTCGCCAACCCCGCACCAATACTCTGCCTAGGAACATAATCCGCCCTCCAATCCCTCGGCCTCTTTGCCAAATTATGTTCATCATACACATCACCCTGCATATATGCGGGTAGTGACGCATTCATGCCCGCCGCATGATACGCCGCCATAATATGCTGCTGAGGCTCATTCCCCCACGACACGCTCCTATGCATATGCATAGGCGTAGCATGCGGCGACACCCTCGGGGGCCTAAAACTCGCCGCAGCCGCACTCTGCGAATTCGACCTCCTCAACCCCTCACCCGGATGACTGACATGGGTCCAATCATCACTCTCATCATCTCCAAACGCCAACGCAAACCTCGCTCTCCCCGCAGACGAATTCCTCCTATGCCTACTCGCACTTCTTTTCCTCTCCCTCTCCCTTGGAAACCCATTCCCATCGACCTCGTTCCCAAAATAGCTAGGCGTAATAGGTTGATCTCCCCAAGATCCCCATCCCGCCGCCGCAGGTGCACTCCAAGGCGAATGAACCGATTCAGCGGGTGTTCTTGGACCCCATGATTCGCCAGGTGACGATCCACCACCCACCCACGGGACATAGCCTCCCATTGTAGGCGGTGCAGGCTGAGCACCGCCAAAAGACCAGGACGCGGCAGAAGGAGGGGCAAAAGCGGGAGTGTAGGAATGAGGAGTGGTTGGCGTAGTTGGCCATCCCGCAGGACCTGGACCAGAAGCCGAGTAGGGCGTGGCTTGAGCGGGCCAATAAGGCGTAGAAGGACTATGATAAGGTTGGAACTAGAAGACCGCGCAGAATGTAAAGCACTCACCCTGACCTCGCCGCTCCTGGAAATGCCGACAAGAAACCGTTATCGCCTGGTTGACCACCATTTGCTGCACCCATGGGTGGTGGAATAAAAGGCGGAGCGTCCACGAGTGAGGGCATATCAGCGTACATGGGGTGTGCGAGTGATGCAGTGATCAGGTCGTCGTCGTCGTTGATCGTGTGGGCGGTGTGAGCTAGACAAATACACAAAATAGAAATCAAGTTGGAAAGAGAGAATAAAACGAAAAAGGAAGAATAAAAATGAGCAGGGTGATATAGAGTGACTACAACTTACTGTCAGAGTGCGTCACCACGCACAACCAGCCAAAGCTGTGCTACACAACAGAGCTGTGGTATCCGTCGTCACAATCCGTTTCCAAAGCAGCCTTGTATACGCAGACGAAAAAGAACAAGCAGAGCGAAGATGGTAGAAAGAGAAGAGAGAGCAGAGGACGTTGATGAGAAGAAGGCACAACGTCGTGAGATGCGATTCCCAATATAGCAATCGGATCAAACGGCATGTTGAAATCTCTCTGCATCCCTTTCGTCACCACCACACTCTCCGTTCACGACTCTTCCACGTTGCTCACGTCCTCCACGTCCAAAAAACATACCAAAGTCACCAATCCATCATCCAACACACCAAATCAAGTACTCTAAACACGCGTATTGCCACAAATAGCACGCTTGGACGACTTACTCTGCCCCACCTCGCCTCACTTATCTCCACCACCATGGAAGTCAACGAACGGGATCCCCAACGTCCTCTCTCAGCAATCGCAGAGAGTAATACTCACGAATCAAAGTTACAATCAACAGGCATCATCAATACCACGGATCAAGAAAAGACGGCGCAGGAAGCTGATCCAGAACTCGCAGGTGGTACCCTGGGTACTGCAGCAGGCGAGCAAATACCGATGGAAGTCTTAGCTGCAAATGGCTACGCTCCAGAAGTCCCTCCTGCAAATACCTACCCAATAGAACCTCCCCCTGGCTCGTATCCAACCACCCGTGTCGGATCACGCATGTTTCTATCAATAACTGGTCTTCTCTCCGCCGTGCGTCATTTCTTCATCTTTCCCCTTCTTCCTCTCACATCTTCTCTAGATCGCATGGCTCATCTCTTTCATCTCTCAAGTCGTCGTATCAGCCAAAGGTACTTATCATTCCTCTTCCCCCATTCCCATTCTCACTCTCCACAGTCGACCCCGCCCCTGTCCGCATCCTCTGGTTCCCTCTCATCCTCCAACTCATCCTCATCGCCCTAATCGTCGAAGTCATCATCGGCTCAGCCTCCTACAACGCCGCATACGCCTACGGCACCCAAATATCCATCTTCGCATCCCTCATCACCGCCATCTCCGTCCTCGGTATCGACAGGAACCTCCACCCTCCCACTTCACCCTCACAATCAGCCGTAGCAGCAAGCTGGCTCATCGCTACCATCATCAACATCCTTTGGATAGCCTACTTCACCTCACCCCCCAACTCGCCGTTCATCATCCTCGGTGCGAAAATACAAAACGCCCGACTCTCCCAAAAAACGCAACATATGATCGCGCGTGGTGAAATCGTTAGACCACCTCCTGTTGAACGCATCGAAAAATCAACAGATGCATTCCCTACAAGTGCACACAACCTACTCAAAAAACCAAACCGTCTTTCTCAACGGTACTCGACAGCGACATCCACCGGCCCACCACCACGTCGCCCTCAACACGGAATCATGCCCAGCGAGGATTACACTCTCGCTGAAGGCCAGCGCAACACTGTCGTATCCTCCGAACGCGGTACATTCGGTGCACGGAACTCTTCAGCAGGTGTAGCAGGGCTAGGTAGCGGAGGAGGGTCAGGTCGGGGAAGCAAACCCGCCGCGGACGATCAAGGCAGTGTGCGTCCTTCCAGTGGCACAAACACTGATGCACCTAGTGTTGTCGGTCTCGGCAATGTAAGAACAGGCGTAGGAAGAGTATCCATGGCTCCTCCTACTATTGCTGAGATGACGCCTGTGGCGAGTTCGACGCCTTTGATGCGTATGGGAGGAGAAGAAGAGTTTGGGGTAAAGTGGAAAGCGGAGGCGTTGTTTGAATGTAAGTGGAATCGTTTTTTATTGTGTATTTGCTTAGATTTGACGTCTTGTAGATAATGCGAATCCATCGGATTTGAACGAGATATCGTTTAAAAAGGGAGAGATTTTGGGGATTGTTGATAAGAGTGGAAAGTGGTGGGAGGCAAGGGGATCGGATGGTCGTGTTGGCAGTACGTCGGCTCTCTTTCGTTCATCCTTTCATTTCACCCTTCTCCCTCGTTTACTCTTTCAAACTGCCCCTTCAATCTCTTCCATCTGCTCGTCTGCTTCTTCAGCATGGTACCCTGTGTTATTCTCCCTCTCGTTGCCTCCTCTTTATTCTTCACTCAACGTGAAATCTCCCGCCAAATTTCACAATTCAACGCTTCCAGTCATATCTTATCCATGTTTATCACCCCTTATCGACTCGCTAACGTCTTCCTTCTTTCACAGTCGCGCCCTCAAACTACCTTCGACTTCTCAAATAATCAACCACGACGACTTTTAACGATTATTCAGGCCCTTTTATATGTGCTTCATCTCATTCCTCAACCCCGACTTTGGATGCGGATACGATTCAGGTACGATTTCTTTTCTGTTCGCTACTGTCATCCCTTTCCTCCATCGCGCTTTCTTTGCTCTTTCGTCAATTATGCAACTTGCATTCTCCCACTCTCGCGTTCCAGTTCTGCTCAATCATACTAATCACCCCTTCCCTTCTTCTTTTAGTCTTCGCATTCAACGATGACCTTACTTTTCACCCCACGACTGACGACTCACGACAACTCCCAACTTCCATCTACCTTCATGTCCTGGAACATTCCTATCCACCACGTCCCGGCATTTTATTCTCTTTGGTTTCATTCCCTTCAGTTTTGGGTGTGGATTCAATTCAGGTACGTCTCGTGATCGTATATTTTACAATCTCGTTTTCGTTCATATTCAGTTGCTCCATATCTTTTTTACGACTGAGATACTCGCAACCCCAGCGATCCTTTGTGCTAATCGATCGTTTCACTCTTTTTCAGCGAACAACCTTATCCTTTCACCGATTAATCCCGGATTCCTCGTTGACCGCGCATCAGCATCACCTGGACGAGTGCTTGCCCGTGCTATTACAAACTGCTTCGTCGCGGGGAATCGACGCGTCTCTTTCTCGATGCATCGCATATCCCTCACTCGTCCAATCCCCACCTTCGGCTTCAGCGTCGCTTTCCCTCGCATTCACGTCTTCTCCATTTTCGACAACACGCACATTCTACGCCTCACTCAACGCCTACCCGCACGCCTATCTCCGCCATAGCCTATGCTTCCCAATTTCGCCTTCGACTCCATGCTAACGCTAACGTCATGACATAACTTCGTATCGTTATTCTTCTCTTCGTGTTTCGTGTTTCGTTTTTCTCTTCCTTTATCTTCATTGCGGATTTTATCTCTTTTTTTCGTTCTCATACTTCACTTGTTCCATCTTGGGCTTTCTTCGTTTTTCGTTCTTCGTCGTTTCTTTTCTTTCCTTTTCATATTTTCGTCTTTTTTCCCCTTCTTCTCCGTCAATCGGTATGATACTTATGACAGGATGAACAATAGACTTTTTTGTTGTACTCACGACGCAGATATGCGTCTCTAACTACTTATGTAACATTTTTTGTAAGTCGTGGTTAGGTAGTAATTTACTTGATTTGTTTTAACGATGTTTTGTGTTCTTGAGCCTCGATTTCCTTTATTTTATTTTTCGGTTGGATTCATATTTCAGTCTCGCGTTGACCAGAGAACAACACAGCTGGTGCATCTGATATGACACGAAGTGCATTGGATGACCTTGATGCTCGTGTTCGGTGAGTTTCTACCTTACAGCTCCGTCCAGCTGCTACTCATTTGCTGAACCTGCTGCAGTAAGGACCCGGGTGGGTGAAATACCTTTCGAACCGTCACTTGCGCGAGTCTCTGAGTCTTTGCTGGTCTCAAGGAATAACATCAGCTGCGCAAAAGGAAGACCGATTTCGTAGTCACACTGAAGTATACGTATAGAGTCGATTGACTCGTCATTTTCGCCTCTTTGTCATGTTTCGTCTTTCTGCTTACAGCTGTCCCTCATCGTCATGTTCTCAAGATATCGCAATATAAACGGTGCTCGTTTCCCCATCCACCCTGTCATCCCTTTCCACCATCGCGCTTTTTCGCCTCTGTTCCTGAGAAATCCAACTTTAATTCTCACCAATCGCAACGTCTGCTACGTTCGTCGACTTCCCATTCTCCCGATATCGCCTTGCAGTTTTGCGCAAACTTGTCAACCATAACCCATAAATCTACTTTTAGCGTACTAGTCACCCTTTTCCGTTTATCTTTTAGTCTCGCCACCGAACGATGACCTCACCTTTTCAACTTTGAGTTCTCTTCGACAACTCCCAACCTCCAACTAGCTTATTCTCCTGCTTTTACGAACGCTATGAATTCTTCGACGCCTCAAGTAACACTCCTACCCACCATGTTTCAACAAGCTCCCTCGACCAAAGTGTCTACATCACATAAATAAGAAAATCAATGCATGCCAACTTCAAGTTCCAGGCGATGGTTCGGCTACACAGTACTTACATGTTTGAGTCACTGGCGCGGACAAAATGGTGTACGTTGCTGTATTGAAATCTACCGCGAATTCGTCACTGACAACTTCCTCAACAAGATACGTCGTAACATCGCTCCCGGGTGTCGGATTAATTGCCGAAAATTTATCGTGGACATCGACGTGAATGCTCAGAGGAGCCGGAGTTTCTGTGGGTTGGAGTTCCCCGACTCTATATAGCGTGACTACACTTGCGAAGCCTAGATTATTTAAAAAATGTCATAAGCTTCGGACATCATATGGCGACCATATATGGACCAGACGTACTTGGGATGGGAACAATGCAGAGAAATAGGAGGGAAAGTAAGGGAGACATTCCAGCTACTTCATCTCTGAAAGCTCCAGCGCAAACTGACCGCTTTTATCAAAATTCGTCACTGGATGAGCCATGTGCGTAGTTGAGGACTATTTTTACCAATAGTTTGATGCACATGCAATGTAACCCGCAGTTCCGACCTGGATGTGCTACTTCTCGGCTCGGAGAGGCCGATTACTCGAGCAATTTATGGCACAGCTTTATTCTAAGATTTCTTTTGGTTTGATATTTATAATAATCCTTCACTGGCATCTTGACTATCCGATGAAGTCGCAGGATGATATTAAGGTGTACTTATATAACCAACAAGACAGTTCCTGACCCCTAATATCACTGTTTTTCTACCCATACAACTCGAACGAGACTCTGAGGAATCAATTCAGGGCCATTCCTATTCATCTACTGTACGACCCCACTCCATGACGTACGTATGCATCTCGCTTCTTGGTACTTGATCTTCCACATCTAACCTCATTCCCCTGTTCCCGAGTCTGCTTTCAACTCCAACTATGGGAGCAAGACGTACTAAGATCCAAATACATTGCCTTGTTCTCATAACAGCGAAGTGTGGGCTAATGAACCTTTGACGGTTTTAAGGGATGTTGTAAGCGCTGCTCCCTCGAAAGGGATATGGTAGGAGGTACTTCAATTGACATGAACCACCTGTCGACTGACATTCAAGCATCTCTCCAAAACCTCGAAGACATCAATCTCGTGTTCGCCCGATATAATGCCTCATTCGGACTTTTATTTCAACAATAAATATATGGGTTCAGTTCTCTACGACATCGCGTGGCTCATACTTTGTGAGTAGTTTCACTGAATCAGTTAAAATATGGTAATCTTGAGCGCCGTGTATATCGATAGGCACAAGCACTCCCGTATACGAATCAGTTGCGGTCACCGTCGTCTCCGGGACCCTGTATGGCAAAATGTCCACATCTACGCAGTCCCCCTCATTCTTCTCAACGTTAAATGTACAGTTGAGAGTCTCTTCCGCAGCTAAGATAGCACGGAGTCCCTCTGGAAGCCGGGTTTCTACGTGATTTGTACCACTGTCAAAGTGAGCAGACATAGTAGAGGCTCCTTGAACCAGAGTGTCTAGACGATAATGATAGTAAACCAGTGAGTCTCCGGCAATGGTCAGGTTACAGTGGACTTACAAGTCGAAGTGAATGGTGTAGCATAGGCTGTATAGGTCGCCGTGCTCCTGATATCTACCCAGTACCCATTACTTTCAACGTCTTCTACGACGTAGGTTGTAACATCACTCCCAGGAGAAGGGTTTATTGCGGAAAACTTCTCTCTTAAATCACGATGGAAGGTCAGAGGAGGCAGGTCCAGGGTGTTTGTCGGTTCGGCGTAGGTAGGGCTCACTCCGTATAGCGTCACTACGCTTCCAAACGCTGGATGAGGACGTAAATGTCATAAAACGTAGGGCTCATAAGAGAGGATTTATAGAAAAGGCATACATGAAATGGGAGCGCTGCAGATAAACAGTAGGAGCAACGGGGACATCCTTATGGCTTTCAAGGCTGGGTGTTATCTCGCCTCTGAAAACCCCAGCCCAAACTCTCTGTTATTAAAAGTGTCGCTGGACAAACCATGTGCATGAGTTGATGGCTATTTTTGCCATTTTTCATGCACATGCGATGTCACCCGCACTCCCGATGTGCTCGGCTCGCAGATCCGAGTACTTGAGGATTTTAAAATATCTGTGTTGATTATGGGCTGATGCTCGGCTGGGAATTTTGGCGAGAAATTTATAGGTTGGACTTCGATTCCCCTTATTTATAGGTTTCGAAATCAAGATCTTCCAACCTGATTATCCGACTCTATTGTTCTTTGTTCTTCAAGAATCAAAGTGTTTATCAGTCAGCCTTTCGAATGATGATATTGCAAGAGTCTACCTTGTGGATGTGTGAAGCGAGCGCCCGCACATGCTTGGGTCGTATTTACCTTTACCATCAGCGTTCATCAACGAATGGATTTAAACTTAAATTTAACTAATGACCGACAAAGTATTCGCATATCATGATCGGTATACAGCACAGTTTTGCGTGCTAAATACAGACTATTCACACACGAAAGCGAGCCTGTGAGCTAGTACAATTCGAGAACCCGCCCATACCCATAGATGGTCTTAGCATTTGATGCATATCACCGACATTTTTAGGTTTGTTAGTTAGGCTTTAGCCCTCGAGGCTCATCGGCTCAAGTTTTGGTCAATTTTGAGTTGGCTTCTGTTGCCACTGAACGCTCTCGCTACTTTTGCCCATAGGGTTTCGAATTCTCTCATTTAGACGCAAATAATTGACATCGATTACATGTAAGACGCGCAGAACAGATACGGTGGTGAATGAAGATTGAATAAATAAAATAACCAAAATATGATATACCGAATAAGATGATGCATCGAGCAACAAAAGTAGACGTTCAATCGTCCAGATAAAAATCGCTATCATCCCCATCATCCCCAAAGTCAGCCTCCAAAACCTCGTCACGCCCAACGTCATCCTTTTTGCCTCCCGAAGCTTCTTCACTCAAACGAACAGGAAGCGTCGATAGTCGAGTTGTCTTCCGTCGCTTTGGAGTAGAGGCTCGCTCCTCCACCTCTTGACCCTCGTCTCCTCCATCCTCTCCTTCGGAGGACAAGACCTCAACTGAAGGCTCTCTCGCGCGTTTCTTTCCCTTCGACTTGCCTTCATCATTTCTCGTCGCTTTCGACTTGAATTTACTAGTGGACCCCGACTTGACTTTGCGCGATTTCTTCGCTGCTTCATCCACCTCCCATTTCTCATGTTCCGCTTGCAGTTGTCGAGCTCGATCATGACTATATCCAACACACTGCAAGCTCATAACCTTGATGTGCTATCAAGTAATGTATCAGTACGCCAACACTGTCGAGGAAGAGAGAAAGACAAGGTCGCACCTCTTCCCCACTAACCAAAGAATCGACCACATCTTGTGCTGTGAGATTGTACGACGGCATGTTCGTGCGCTTAATTTTTGATGCTTCTGCGAGAATCTCATCCTCTGTCGGTGCGCGATTCAAATGCTTTCGCAGTGTCATGCGCGCGCGCATATGCAGCATCGCACCTTCAGCGCGCCGAGCACAAACATTCGTGCCCCATGTGTGTTTGACCTATATCATAATCAGAAACGTCAAAAGAATAAAATGATTACAGAAACGTACGATATCCGACTGCTCTGCAAACTCTTCACCCATTACATTGCCCACCTCCGTACACACATACTCCCCTGCATACCCCCATCTCACAGTTTTCGACCCTTCGAGCTTATAAAACAACGCCCACGGATTCTTCTTAGCAACATCATTATAGGTGATGAGCAGCAACCCAGGCTCACCAGGCGCACGCGGCATATCGGGGTTCCATTCATAGGACGGCGTCATGAGCTTGTGCTTGTCGTCTGATGACTCCCAGTGCAATCCCATCGTTTTTGACCCATAAAGACGGGTAAGGACCATGCGGCTTATGGAGATGGGGATGAAAGAGGGTGTGATAGGGTAGAGAGAGGTGCCCTTGAGGTATTGAGTGCGACGTGCCGAGGATAAGATAAACGCTTCGGATTTGGCTTGTTTTTTCTTTATGGCAATTATGGAGGTAGAAGTGGGAATAGCTGATAGGGATGTGGACGTAGATGCGTGAGGCATGGAAGGTGGATCATGATGCGTGAGTTCTTCATCATCCGAGTCGATGGATATCACCTCGGGAACAGGGGTAGGCGTGCGTTCTATTTTAACGCTTGGTGAAGGCGAGTCGCGTGAAAGGTCAATTATGGCCTGTGTAATTCTGATGAGTGATAGGCAAAAATTTAATGTCACATAGACAAGACAACAAACCGTGGAAGAAGCTGATACGTCGTTTGAGGTCAATTGTTCAGGCTGACCAGCGCAGAGCTGCATTTCTTGTTTTACCTGCAAGGGCTGCGTCGGTGGTGACGGAGAATGTGTTGGTTGTGGTGTTGGAATTTCACGGATGGTGGTCCTCTGGGCGTGAGGGGTCGTCATGCTTGCGTCCCTACTGCCAGCTGTAACACTGTCAGGGTTTTGGACGCCACGACCTGATTTCTGCAACTGTAAGAGCTGCGCTTCCTGTATGGTTTTTTTAAGAATAATTCGTATACGAAAAAAGCTTTTTGAGATGAAAGCAATACTCACCAACGTTACACGTCTCAAGCGCTCCCCTTCAATGACACGCTGCAGCTCTGACCTCTCTTCCTCCCATCTCGCCTTCTGCATACCTGAAGCGTCTTTCCATCGCCTACACTCCTCATCTAAGCGTAATGCAGCAGAACATTCCATCTCTACTCTCAACTTCTCGACATCCTTTTCCCATTCCACTTTCTCTTTCGCATGCTGAGCCTCCAACCTCGCTTTCTCTTCCTCGTGCGCTTTCCTCTCATTTTCACGCTTCTTCTCCCATTCCTGCACCATATGTCCCATTTCCTTCCTCATTTTCTCCACTTCCTTCATTCTTTCGGCCTCCCACTGAACCCTGTGCTGTTCCAGTTCGCCAGCACGTTTTTCATCGTATTTTTCGGTGATTTCTAACGTGTTGAGTTTTTCTTGGAATGCGGCTTCTTGATATAAAGTGGCAAGCTTTTTAAGCTTGTCTCGTTCTGCGATTAAGGCGCGGTTTGATTCTTCAAGTTGTGTGATCCGGATTTGCAGTTCGTCCATCGTACAAAATTGTCTTGGGTCACTGAGTTGGAGTCGACGTAGGGGTAGGAGGAGGATTATTTGGTGCAGAAGATGTAGGCTTTTAAAGGGACTGACGGGCTTTAGTACATGAGAAAATGGGTATTGACAGTGTTTGAAACGATGAAAATGTAGTGATTCAGAGCAAGGATGCGACAGATGGACGAAAAGGACGAGGAACAAGCAAGGGAACAAGCGACATATTTGCTCCTGAAATGGGCAGGCGGGCGGGATGATCCGTTGATCCGTTGATCTGTTGTTTCGCGTTTTCCCGGCATGCGCACGCTCTCAGGGTTTGGAACGTTGGACTGGTTCTCACAGCTTGAGTTGTGTATCAATGATAATGGCGACGCGAATCATTCATTTGAAGGAGATCAGCTTGAAATATAATGAATATTAGTTTGTCGAAAGAATATCCAGATATCGGCGAATGGCTGCAGATTCAGACTTTGACATCCCACCACTCTCACTCATGATTGCAACAGGAAAATCCTGGAACAAGCACACCCGCACACGCAAATGTCATGTTTGATGGCAAATCACCCAACTCTAAGATCTTTATCGGAGGATGGGATGAAGCGCTTTCCGTCTGGAAGTTGAGTTGGCTGAGGTCTTGCATCACTGTCCAGGTGCAGGAAGCGCCCTCACTTGCTAAATCAAATGTATTGGGTTTAGGGTTACGACCTTTCAACTGAAACGCGAGGAAGATCGTATTCATGTGATCACTTCTGAAAGAGTACTCCACCCTGATTCCAAGTTCCAACCCTCTTCACGAAGACACGGGTCATTTAAGATTTTCCCTCGCTGCCAGATGGACCTGTGAATCTCCGGTCTCTCAATCCATTACAGGTCTGCTATATGTTCCGCGATCGCTGGATGAGGTGAGACAGCAAGGGGCATGTATACATATACAGTAAATTGCTGAAAGACGAAGGAATCGTAGCGCATCGCAGATGATAAAGACAAGGGGGAGTTGAATGACGTCGATTATAAATCCCACAACCTTGCAGGAACAGAGAGTCATGGAGATCAGCAACGTGTTCATTACTAGGCGACCGGGACGTGATTTCCGAGCTAAAACCCAGGAAGAATAAAATAAAAGCGATCTTCTCCGAAGTCTTTCACGTCGTACAACATACCTCAGTACTCAGTCATGTCACCATCTCAGAGACATCAAACGCTACCTATCGAGCTCCTGACGTACATCATTGAACTAGGGTGGAAACAGCCACTTTGGGCGAAAGAACGAGCACAGTACATCCAAACTCTATCAATAGTCAGCCGAAGCTTTTACACGATCCTACGAGCCATCAGCCTACAAGACGCATGGATTATTTCCCCTGCTCAAGCATCCATCTTCATCTCAGAGATAACAGGCGATCCAGCTTCCAAATCTAACTCCACGCTTCCATCTACCAGTCTTCCCCCCAAGTATCTCTGCAAATCCATAACATTTCACTTTGAACGCAAAGAGCAACATACACCACCGTCTGCCAAATTCACCAAGCTCTACTTTGACATCATCCACTTTGTCGTGTACCACTCCCTGCTCCCCAATCTCAAAGTTGTCGTACTCTTCCACCTCGGACACACCCTCTTCGACGCCATATCCCACATCCTCGTCACCGACCTCCGTATTCCCCGTGAAGCAACATTTATCGTCGACAACTTCTTTGTATTTACAAAAGAGCAAGAGCAAGCCACAGCATCTCTCCTTAAAAAGCAAAACTTCAAATTCACCCCTTCACAGTGGCAAAACCTCACAACCCGTCAATCTGGATCCCGATTCTATAAGGGCCTCCAACACACATTGGCCTCGAAATCCAAACAACGTCTCCGCGACGAGCTCGTATTTTATCTCACATCAATTAAATTTATTCGACTGGCCAAACGCAGTACGGACGATATCGATGCGCAGGCCAAATTCTCGGGTCCCTATGCTGAATGTAAGATTACATCAGAGACGTCGGATGTTCCTAGTGATCTCCAACCAGTGACACCATACGAAGACCTCTTGTATATCTTTGACGTCTTCGGTGATCGATCTGAGGATTTACAGGTAGAGGGGGTATATTGTGAGCTACGAAAAGAGGAATCGATTCATTGGGATGAATACGAAGATGCTGACGCTGATGAGTTGGACGATATAGATTTCAAGTTCTAATGTGATGCCGTATTACGGCTACCAAATGCCCAAACACGTTTACCTTTTATTGAATTTGAAACGTAGCCTTAAGACCGCCACAAATATTCTGCGACATCGGATGCTAAATCTCCGGCGGCATCTCACGCACCTTGAAGATGATTTTCGACGTATTCAAGTTGCGTGATCGTTTGTATGAGGTGAGATTTGCAAAAGGGAACGCATATGCACAGATGCTGGGAAAGCCTTTTTAGACGAGCCTATATAGAGCGACCTTTCTGTGAAAAGAAATCGAATGAAAAGCTCCTCCAAAAGTGTCTCGTTTTGGCATCCAAAAATCAAAGAGACAACGTTGAGTCGTTGACTCCGATTGATCAATTTTTGGAGGCTCCAAAAAGGGCTGATCATGAATCGTTGATTGGCATCGTAGATAATCATGACAAAAGAAAAGTCCACTGACGCCGAATAAAAGTCCCCCAACCTGCAGGTACACAGCGACATGGTGCCAGCCAAAGTGAGCACTGACAATGTGCTACGCAACGTGTCAATGACTTGTAGCCGAGCCGGGATGTGATCTCCGTGAGTAAAACCACAAAGAATAAAAGTCAAGCTATTTTTTTGACGTCGTACGATCTGCCCCACACATCATCATGCTATCATCATCTCAGAAAGATCAAACGCTCCCTATCGAACTCCTAACATACATCATCGAATTGGGATGGAGACAGCCACTCCGGGCAAAGGAACGGATACATTATATTCAAAGTCTTTCTAGAGTTAACAGAAGCTTCTACACCATCCTGCGTACCATCAGACTTCAAGATGCATGGATAATCTCACCCGCCCAAGCCCGCATGTTCATCTCTGAGATAAAAGAAGACCGACCCTCCACGTCCAATCATCCATTAACCCGCCGCCTTCAACCACCAAGAGACCTATGCAAATCCATAACATTCCACATTGAACGCAAAGAACAAAACCAACCACCATCAGCCAGATTCACCAAACTCTACTTTTCCATCATCCACTTCATCGTGCACCACTCCCTACTCCCCAACCTCGGTGTTGTCGTACTCTTCCACCTCGGATTCACCCACTTTGACGCCTTGAGCCACATTCTCATCACTGACATGCGTATACCCCGCGACGCAACATTCCCCGTCGACGTCTTCTGGAACTTCACCAAAGAGCAAGAGCAAGCCACAAAAGCCCTCCTCGAAAAACAAGGTTTCAATTTCACCGTCTCAAACTGGCAAACCATCGCAAATCGTGAGCTTGAATCACGACTTCCAGCGGGTTCGCAGATTGCATTAATATCCAAATCCGAGCAACGTCTACGCGATGAACTCGTGTTTTATCTCACTTCAAGCAAGCATATTCGATTACAAAAGCGCAACGATGCCCAGACCAAATCATCGGGTCGCTACTCTGAAGCTGTGGTTATTACGGAAACAGTGGACGTACCGTGTCATCTCCAGCCCATCACGCCATACGAAGACCTCATATGTATATTCGACCTGTTTGGTCATCGATCGGAAGATCTCGAGGTGGATGGGGTATATGGTGAGCTATGGAAAGAGGAATCGATCAATTGGGATGAATATGAAGGGAGCGACGTTGATGAGCTTGATGATATGTTTTAAAATTAACTCAATTGCAATGCGATGCCGGGATCCAACTTAGGTTCCGGCATTTAAAGGGATGTTCGATATGTACTCTGCAATCTTTTGGATGAAGGGAGATTTGCAAAGCACATAGTATACAATCCATTGATTTGCTATACAATAGTGAAAAGCAGCTGACGTCTCATCAAACTCACGCAACCTGCAGGTACACATAGACATGGGTAAAAGCCAAAATCAGCAACGTGCTTCCCTGACGGGACTGCGCACCGTGTTACCAGTCAACGGGGTTCGCCGAGGGGGGAAACTATAAAGAATAAAACGCAGGCGATTTTTTCGCACACGTTCAGACTGAGGCATACGATACACTACACATACCATCGTCTCTGAGACACCAAACATCCCCTGTCGAGCTCATATGTATAACGTACATCATCGAATTGGGGTGGAACCACCACATTGGGCGACAGAACGAGTGCATTACGTTCAAAGTCTGTCTATGGTTAACAGGAACTTCATCTCAGAGATAATATTAATGCCAGTAGGTGATTCACATTTCATCTTGAAAGTAAAGAGCAACACGACTCGGAGCCCTATCAGGGGTACTCACCAAGCTCCATTTTGATATTATCCACTTATTTTGCATCACTCTCTACTCCCCAACCTCGAAGTAGCCGTACTTGTCCATCTCACACAAACCCTCTTCGACTCCATATTAAAAACCACATCCTCCTCTCACCCCCGCGAAGCACCATTCCCAGTCGACATCATGATGTCATGGATCTTCACCGCCGAACAATTAAAGAAGAATCGACCAAAACCTTCCTCTCAAAACAAGTATTCAATCCAAACTGCAGCTGGCGAAACACTCGAATCCCAACTCACCGCGCGGCTTCAAAGCGCATTAACATCCAACCCCAACCAACGTCAACGCGACGAAATTGTCTTTCATCCCGCATCAACGCAGTGCATTCGAATGGCCAAGCACAGAGTAGTATCTGAAGATGACAATGACCGCAAGGTCATGAAGGCTTTGTTACCTGCAGCTGAGACGTTTAAATTAGAAGTACGCATTCGTGTGCAGCGTACGGATACCTTGTGCGTACTACTAGTAGTATATTTAACGTCTTCGGTTATCGTTATTAATACATAGTCCAAGGAACAAAGACGCGCAACTCTCAGTGTTAGTGAGACAGAAGTACAATGAACAGTAAAATGTGATACGTACAGGGCGACTCTGGCGATGCAGGTGACTTTGGGAGTGAGTGTGAAAGGTGGTCTGAGGAAAGGCCGCCATCGTTCTGGGAGGGTGAGTTTACGCGCAACATGGATGACCCAGGGTGATGCTGTTAAGGCTAGTCGGAATGCCTTCTATTAGCATATGTTGACTGTCAAAAACAATAATGACATTGACATCGACATCAGCACAATGAAAGCGGCGAATGTCGTATGTTTTCCGGATCCGCATCCGACGACGGGGAACTCTAAGTTCTAATAATACACATTCGACGACTCTCATGCGTCCTCATCTAATCATGGGACATTATTTACTATTCTTAATCACGGAAAGTCAGTGAGATTTAATTATGCCATTCTCCGAGACGGAGAAGTTAAGTCGAGAATATGATATCGCCTGTGGCTCGATATGATATGTTTTGTGCATCAGTATCTAATCTTATCTTATCTTATCTTATCGTTTGATGCGTGCCGTGACCCGGCATCCGGTTATGTATCGGGTACATCCTTGCGCTGGCTTGAGTGATTGCCGAACGTACAGACGCCGTCTCTGCGCACCTTCAGTGCTCTGCAACATCCCAACTTCCGACTCTCTCACCCACCCCACCATCACTATTAATGGATAAGGTAAACAGACAAATTACAATAGAATCGTATCAAAAACCATTCAAGTATTTGGATTACGAAATCCCCATCCTGCACTCAAACTCCAAAAGGAAACCCAAACAGGCACCACAAGGAAGGGAAGCAATCATTCATTGATTCAATGACAGGCTGAGGGAAGGGAAGGGAAGAGACCCCTTGCCTCGTGTTGGCCCATTTTTTTTCCAGCAACCCACGGACCACCCAGCCTCCACGCTCCGACGTGATCCATCTCCATCTTCCTTGTTTCCGCTCCTCTTCCTCCACCGGTAAACATCATAGGCTGGGTCTTATACTTATAATCCACCATACGACGTAGCGCTAGGCTGTTTTCTTCAGTACCTGTTCCTCACCTTCACGCTCACACTCAAGGATCATATCACGACTACGACTACGACTACGACTACGACTACGCCGACAACGACAACTGCTATTCACCTCTTCTTCATTTTTTACACCTTTTCAGCTCTAGGATTATGACAATTAATGCGACAGATGTGGTTTCTTCAAGCTCGACACCTGCTATGACGACTGTAGCCTTTTCAAAATCACTGCACACCACGATCGGGGCTGCCTTTTTCGGATTTGTAGTTGGTGCGATGTAAGTCGTCTTGTTCTTCTTCTCCTTCTTCCACCTTGTTTCTGCTTGTGTTATAGTCGTGGGGCGTCTATGGGCAACGGAAGAATCCTTCAGTTCTTTTGAATGTTGAATGTGAATGTTGTATGTTGAATGTGGGCTAATCATGATATGTATGATTTGCGCTGTGGATCCGCTAGACTATATGGAATCACTCTACGACAAACATATCAGTATTACACGACGACAATAAACGAAAGATGGTTCAGAAAACTTATTGTGCGTCCATCGTCGTCATCTCTATGTTATTCACGCTCTGATAAAGGTCGTAGATTGCTCTTGTGGTGTGAGCCAGCCTCCTTCTCCCCGCATACCATTCATTCATTTCGCTCATCCATCCATCTATTCATTTGTTTTGTTCAATCATCCTATCTATCATATCATGTCAACAATAGTCTATTGGACACCCTTCACCTCGTCTTTTCAATGTACATGGTCTACGCCCTGATACTACAACAAATCGGGCTAGAAAGGTTTGCCAAGGACGTCTTATGGTGCGTCTTCCAGTTCCTTCTCTGCTCAACTCCTTCGCTCACCATCCATCCCTTTCATGCTCTTTCCCTTCCCTGATGCTGACGTTGGGCGTTGGTTAATGTTTTGCTGGTTACTATGCATGCGCCCACGTCGTCCGTCCATATCGCGCGCCATTCCTCGCTACCTCCGTCTTCATCGCACCTTGGCCTACATCACGTCCTCCGTCGTCCATCTCCTTTTGTCTCTACCAATAGGTCTCTAAAGGTGCCCTAAACCCATTCCATCGCTCTCTCCTCATGTTTTTCTAACCCTATCTGTGTTCTCTCTTTTCCTTGGACAATAACCTTCACTTTTACTTGAACCTGGTATTGGGCGGGCGTAATATGGACAGGCTCTAGGAAGCACACAGGTGAGTATCACCCCTTCCTTGAACACTTTATCATCGCTTACAAGTTCCCGGTTATTCATTTTCACCATTTTACCCACTGCTGCTTCTCTCGTTGTTGATTCTTACACGCCCATCAACCCCTCACATCCTCAATCATCCTTCTCCTTGGCCTGTCGGAAAACTCACTTACTCCACAATCATCGTCTCCATCCTCCCTATCCTTACCTTCCATTCCATTTAAATCCTCATATATGCGCTTTTTATTCATCGTATCAAACGTTGCCCTCACGCAACGTGCTCATCACTCTAACCCTAACCCTACCCCTCATGTTGACATCCTCAGACGGTTTTTATCGTTTTCGTTCAAGGGTAAGTATCGTTTTCTCTCTTCCATGACGAGCTTCTCTGTTTTTATTCCTCGTTCCTGTGATTTTTTTGTGTCAGACATTGTTATTTGGACGCGCTCGTCCTACGCCGTCATGACACGACTTGCGTCTCTTTCCTTGTCTTTTATTTTCACTTCTCTACAACTCCCCATTTTATTTTTCGTAATGCACATTTTTCACGACGCTAACCCCTCATTCACCAGGTTCTACCTCTGGCAAATATGGCGCTGTAAGTGCACCGTCCATCTTCCCCTCCTCATCCTTCCCCATCCCCATCCCCAATATCGCCCTCATCACACTCTTTCTTCATCATCATCGTCTCATCCTCATCACAAAAAATCTCGCTAACTCTATCCACAGTCGCAACCAACAACAATTTTACGATAAGCAGAGCATTTAAACTCTCTGTCCAGGTACGCCGTTTCATGATCAATGAAGTGTGATTGGACTGCAGACTGATTAATTTTTATTGCGTGGGTGATAGATATTCGTCGGTTTTATCTCCATGTTCGCGCTTGGTTTGTCGCTTTCATTGTCCTCTGCTGAAGAAGTTTAATCTCGTTTTGGTTTAGGCGTCGCCGTCGTCTTCTTATTACAACTGTAAGTGACAGTGTTATGAATCCGGTATCGTCGACGTTGAATAATGTAATTCATTACCCTATAGGCAAAAGCTCCAATCGATATTGTCGCTCTCAGAAGGATTTGAATATGTCGTCTATCTAGGTTTTGGCGCGACTGCGTTGATCGATTGTGCGATCGCAACAGCAATGTGTTTGGTGTTGTACAAGACGGGCGGCGGGACAGCTAGGTACGTCCTTCAAGTTTTCACTTCACTTCACTCCCTTTTTCTCTTTCCTCTCCACTCCCGTTTTCGCTTTCCTCTCCACTCCGCACTCCCTATCTCATCCCGTCTTCATTTTACTGATACCTTTTCATCGCAGGGGTGAATCGGTGCTCGAGTCGCTTATCAAGTATTTCATCGCCACAGGGCTGTTGACGAGTTTCGCTGCGATCATGTGTATCGTTTTGGTTCGTCTTTCATTTTCGATGGATATATGCGCGGGATTCTTACGTTCTTCGTCTCTCTCTCTTTTTTTTTTTCAGTACGTCGCCGAGCCGCATACGCTGTTATACCTCGGCATGGAATTCTCTGTGACAAGACGTACGCACCCCATCTCCATCTCCCTTTCATCGCACCTTGCTCACTCACGTTATATATATAATCCAGTCTACGCAAACTCCATTCTCGCCATGTTCAACGGCCGTCAATCACTACGCGACAAAATGAATCAACCCTTTGACGTTCAAATACCCTCTGGTATACTCTTTGGAGACCCTGAGAGTGTGAGTCAGCGAGCGAGTTTGATGAAGGGATTCCGACGACTCGAGCTTGGGTCTGTTGATTACACAAAGGGGGATTACACAACGCGGAGTAAGGGGTATCGCAATTTGAGCGATCACGAGAGAAGTCCTAGTGATAGTAAGTATGAGAGGAGCCCTGTTAGTGCTGAGAGGACGTTGGGGTATGAGATGAGTCCGGGGAGGGGGGGGAGGTATATGACGCTTGGGAGTGGGGGTAGGGGTGGGCATTCGCCTAGTGCGAGCGAGACGCGGTTTGGGCATTCGCCTAGTGCGAGTGAGACGCGGTTTGGGCATTCGCCTAGTGCTAGTGAGACAAGGTTTGGGCATTCGCCAAGTGCTAGTGAGACAAGGTTTGGGGGCGATGATGATATTGGGATTGATGTTGAATTTTGTGATGAGAAGAGGGAGAGGGATGTACCGGTGGGAAGGGTGAGGGGAGGGAGGGGGAGTAGGACGAGGACGAGGACGAGGGTGTTTGATTTGCCTGCGCTGGAACTTGAACGTGAGTTTATTTTTTATTTTTTTTATTTTTTGTTCGTTTATTTTTTGTTCGTTTATTTTTTGTTCGTTTATTTTTTGTTTGTTTATTTTTTTGTTCGTTTATCTCTCACGTGTGGGGGTGGTTATGCTGACTGTGCCTTGACTTTTTTGGGTTTTTAGCGAGACGAAATCGAAGGTCTATTTCGCCTTCATTTTCGATTTCACCTTCTTCTGCGTCACCGTCGTCTGCGAGGGCTTTCAAGTAGTACAATACAGTACAATATACGTATACTATAGGTTAAACGACCCCGGATCTTGGATTTTGGATGCGGATTTGGATGCGGATGCGGATTTTGCATTTGCATTTGGATACGGTGCGGATGCGGATGTGGATGTGGATGCGGATGAGGATTGTATCTTTTTGTGTTTGTCTGTTATGATATCGATGTAGTACTGCTATGTAATTGGTATATCGTTCGCTGGGATATGGGGATCTTTAAATTGTTATAAGTTGAAGTGGGGGCTTTCCGTACAGTAGCGGAACGTTTGTGAAGTTGTTAACGTTGGGCGTGTGTTTTGCGTGGCTGCTGGACCTTGTTTACTTTCTTGTAAGTTGTTCGTCTGAGGGCTTTCTAGCGGTTAATTTGCTTTGGTTCGTATCATTGTGGTTTTCCTGAGCGCTATGTAGTAGCGGTGACCCCAGACTTTTGGACTCCAATAGCAATCGATTATCCTAGCAGTTCAATTATACTTACAACAAATTCTATTTCTTCGCGTCATTTAAGGCACCAGTCACTAGCGAATTGAGATCTAGAACCCAATATCATCTAGCAGGTCGATGGTGTCGTCGCCCTCTTCATATTCCTCCCAATTGATCAAGTCATCTCTCCGTAGTTCACCATACACCCCCTCCAATCGTACGTCCTCTGATCGATGACCAAACATATCGAATATCCACAATAGTTCATCAAAAGGCGTCAGGGGCTCGAGGTGGGCAGGTACTTCCGACGTCGCAACTGCAGTCACCGCTGCTTCATAATACCGACCCGAACACTGACCCTCGCCCTCTATCTCATCACTGTCAGCGAAATTACCGTGTTTGGTAGCTCGAATATGCTTAGTCGACGACAAATAAAAAACGAGTTCATCACGGAGACGTTGTTCGGATTTCGAATGCAAGGTGTTTTCGAGACGTTGATCGAGCTGTGTTGCGTGCGTTTGGCGCGAGAGGATGTATGCCGCGGTGCTGAAATTCAAACCCCGGTCTGTGAGTAGGTCTTTCGTCGCCTGTTCTTGCTCTTCCGTGAACGACCAGTACATATCGACGGGAAAGGTCGCTTCACGGGGCGTGCGAAGGTCAGAGACAAGGATGTGGTTGATAGCGTCGAAGAGGGTGTGGCCCATGTGGAACAGCACGACGACCTCGAGGTTGGGTAACAACGAATGATGTACCACAAAATGCATGATGCAAAAGTAGAGCTTTGTCGCTTTGCCTGACGATGGCTTGTATTGCTCTTTGCGTTCAATTTGGAATGTGATGGATTTACATAGATCCTTTGGAAGTCGAAGACCTGGATCACTGGCAGAAGGTTGATTGGTCGTAATCTCTGACATAAAAGCGCGGGCCTGAGCAGGGGAAACGATCCAGGCATGCTGAAGTCTAATGTTCCGCATGATGGTGTAAAAGCACCTGTTAGTCATAGAAAGCGTTCTGAGATAATGAGCTCGCTCTTTCGCCCAAAGAGGCTGTTTCCATCCTAGTTCGATGATGAATGTTATGAGCTCGACAGGGAGTGTCTGATGTCTCTGAGATGACGGTGGCATGTCTGGGCCGGGGGTGTGTCGTGCGACCATGAAAAGACTCGGAAAATTTCGTTCTAGTTATACTAGTATTCGTCATTGCTTCAGCGTCGGAGTTTAGGACCGTCCCGGATCGCCTACTTACCACGTTCCTCAACACGTTTTTAACTTGGCTTGCACCTTTTGGAGATGTACGTGAACGTTTTATTGTTTTAAACAGCTTTTAAATGTACCATTATAGGACTCGGGATTATGTTCATCATACTCCAGGATTCCATACTCGATTTCCTCGTTTTTGAGCCGTGTACTCTCTACCCCTTGAAGCTTGAAGTTTGAAGTCTCACCTTGTCCGAACAAACGCAGAAGATGTACAGCGATTCCTACTGGACCTTCAAAGGGTGCGAAACTCCGTAGGTTCTCGGATATGTCCGATGTCGCAGGGGAAATGAGGGAAGCTTCGTAGGGACCTGCGACCCTGGGTTTATCTTAGCATATGATTGTGGAAGATGCTTGCTGGAACTTACATAAAAGATATGATCTTCTTGAAGACAATCTTCTAATATACACAGGAGCGTCACACAGGGCGTATTCAAGCCTGAGGCGTAGGCTGAAAAGAAACAAAAAAGGTTTTGAATTTCTACTATAATGAATAAGTGACACAATTAACCAATTAACCGAGTATCGACACTGAAAATGAGTTGACTGCACTGCTCGCCCCAGCTAAACTTCCAGCTCAAAGGCACTGAGAGTACCATGGGTTGCTTACGGTACATTTATACGGGCTCTAAAGGCCGAAATCAGTAATGCACGTCCTAATAACAGATTTCTCAAACAACGTACCACACAAGCAGTAGGCCCAGTATATCCCTGTCCTCCACACTGTCCATAATGAGGAACGGTACCACCAGTGCTAGTAGGCGCGCTGCTCGTGCTCGTAGAAGTCGTCGCAGGACGAGTAGTAGTAGTCGAACCTCCACCAGTCGACGGTCCAGGGTTTGTGAGCGTCAAAACACCAGGAGCCCAAGGCAAGCTGTTATAATCCAACCCATCCGACGCCGGATCGCGGCCCTGATACAGCAACTGCAGATTACACGCATCAACAGGCATCGTCTGATCCGCACTACTGCGCACAAGATCACCATGACTGATATCATTCGTCCACGTCGCTCCAGCATTAGCTTTACCAGCAAATGGATTGGCCTCAGTCGTCGCCTGCGGGGTCCACGTGCCGCCCAAGCTCGTAGCAGTGAACGAGCGGAAGTACCGCCCATTCGCGCCGATGGCTTCGACGATCATGAGGTACTTGCTCTTGCCGTACGTATACACCTGCACGGCTTCGAATAGGAGGTTGCGATCGTCGGTCATGATGGTGTCGTAGTTCTTCCCGAAGCTGCCTGGGAAGTTGCCGATAGGCATGCTGGCACGATAGATGCTTCCATTGTCTCCTGCGAAGAAGAGGTACATGTTCTGGTCGTCCCCAATGACAGTTTGATCGATCACACCGGTGTCGGAGCCACCGATGCTGCCTTCGAAGAGTGGATAAGGACCTGCCCAGCCATTGGGGTTCGAGGGATCCGTCGATGTTTTATATGAGAACGCAGTTGGACCCCATTGGTATGCCAGAATCCAGATGTTCTTAGGTGCGAAAAAGAACACTGTAGGCGCAACAGTGCCTTGATTCATCGCAGTCTGCGAAGCGGTGCTGAGCTGGTTGAAATTGTCGACGAGGCCAAAAGCCATAGAACCGTAATTGCCACCTGGTGCAACGTCACTTCCGTAGACGAGGTGCTTGCCATTGTAGGGTACTGTGCTAAAGTCTTTGAGTGAGACCCAGCCGTTAGCGGGTTTCGCGAGCGCGCCTGTGGATGACCACTTGTAGGAAGATGGAAGGGCACATTCGGCAGCGACAGAGGAGATGGCACCACTTAGGACTGCGGCGACTGTTACAAACTTCATTTTGGTGTGAGGTGGTAAAGTGAGGGTTAAGCGACTCACCGAATGAGTAGACGTTGTTTTATACACGTTCGACACATGCTCAACATGCCAGTCCTAGGTCACTGGCCCATTTCGTCGGATAATGGTCGGAAAACGAGTTTACAACAAGTGACGGGTGCACAAAGTGGAGAAATTCGAAGAGAAAAGGGTAAGCGGTGGCACTGATAGTTGAAGTGAACACATTAGAAGAAGCACGGCATAATCCCTATTTTAATGTTTGCAACTCCCATTTATGTCATTGAACGGCACATGGGAGCGTACGCCGCGGAGCACGTGTGGTAGCACGCCTCGCTGGCGCTATGGCAGCAATGGAAGGATAAATACTGGAGAATTAACGCCCAAAATAAGAAACCAAACTAGTCTATAAATAGATCAATACCCACAGAGCCGTTGGGTGAGGTGTCAAGAATCGGAAGCACAAGGCCCGACCAGGAGAACTTTCAGACTGATAGTGGTTTTCATCGTAATTATGAGGAGGGAAATCAACCAATCAGGTACATATATTATGCGTCAGGAGCGTTTCTCGGGATAGGGAAACGCACTTGACCTCCAATGCACTCTAGCTACGATTTTGCTCCCAATTCAATCACATCATGCTAAGAGTAATTATCTACATCAAGTTACAGACGACTACAGTCAAAGGCTCAAGATAAGATCATCTGTAATTCAAGATCATACTGAATTACGTGTGACTCTCGCAATGATAAGCGCCCGAAGAGGACAGTGACATAATAGAAGAGGGATACCACGGCCCTTGGCATATGGTGTCAACGACAATGATGACATGCATGTGCGCTCGTTTAAATTGGGTGCAAGAGATACCTTGCACCATTTGGGAGCACTAGAGATTCTTGAGTTTGCATTCTGGCGATCTATTCATGAGCCTGGTTGATGAATGTAAGAAGGATGTGGTAAACCTTACTTCAGCTTTCAAGCTGAGTTCAGACTCGAGCGACGTAAGCAGTACTGTTCAATCTATAATGACAGATCTGCGACACAGGAGCAGATCGGCTTTTTGATCACG